>RJWJ010019789.1:0-29867 GCA_004363605.1 Indri indri | reverse complement strand
GTTGATGCTGGACCTAAAGATGCATCTAAAAATAGCTCTTGACAAATTACTATGGAAGGAAACAAGGTCCAAAGAGAAGTTGGACTCTGCCACATGGAAAGTCACACAGAGGAGGTCATTGCCTAAGGAGTTAGTTGGCACAGAAATAAATATAAACAGGTTGGTCAGCATTTTTTTCCCCTCTGGGTGACCATAATCTGAAGAATTTGGAAAATGAAAATTTCTTTTGTCATCATTTAATGTCTTATATACATGGCCCTTTTACTAGAAAGAAATGTGAACCATGTGTGTTTTTCAAGGAAATAGCTTCAGGGATGGAGTCAATTGTTATTATAAATTAATCTAATAACTCAGCATTTTCACCTGCAGTAGAATATTGATATTATTCAGCAGAAAGCAGTGGTTGGAAAGAATGAACATTTCCTGAGTGCCAACTTTAATAATAACTCATAATTGATACCTCTGACTATATGCTAGACACTGTTGTATTAACAAATGTTTATATTAACTTAATTGTATTACTCAATATAATAGGCATTAATTGTATAAGTCCTTCTATTAATTGACTTAATCCTTACAATAGTTCCATAAAGTAGTGTAGTGAGTTGAATGATCTCCTCTTAAAATTCATGTCCATTTGGAACCTCGGAACATGACTTTATTTAGACATAGCATCTTAGCAGATATAATTAGTTAAGATGAGGTCATATTGGATTAAAATGAGCCTGAAATCCCATGACTGGTGTCCTTAAAAGAAGAGAAGACACACAGACACATAAGAGAGAAGGTGGCCAGGGGAAGACAAAGGCAGAGACTGGAGTCACGCTGCCACAAGACAAGACTGCCAGGAACCACCAGAAGCTGGAGGCAGCAGGCAAGAATTCTCCCCTAGAGTCTCTGAAGGAAGTGTGATTCTGCTGACACCTTGACTTGGGACTTCTGGACTCCAGAACTGTGAGAGAATAAATTTCTGTTATTTTAAGCCACTCAGTTTGTGGTGGTTTATTATGGCAGCCCTTGCAAACTAACATAACTAGATACGATTATTAGCTCCATTTCATAGATGAGGAAATTGAGCTATAAAAAGGATGAGTGACTCTCCCAGGGACACACACCCTGTGAATGGCAGGGATGCAAACCTAGACAGCCTATCTCTGGAGCCCAGGCTGTTAATCACTGCTCTAAAAAAGGGCTCAATAAGTTTTTGGTCTATTCTATATGCTTAGTAACTCTTAATTTATTCATTCATTCATTTTCCATCCATCAGTCCATCCATTTGCCCATCCATGCATCTTTCCACCCATCCAATCACTGAATTAACTATGTTAGATACTTTCAGATAAATTCTCTATGGATCAGAACTCCTTGAGTTCATTATAAGGCTCGATATCAGGGTAACAGTGAAGCACCTGAAAAAAACGCAGATTGGAGACCCAGTGACTATTTAAGAGAGGTCTGTTCCTTTGCTTCGAAGCCTCAGAGTGGGGGGCGGGGCGGGAATCCCTGGAGCTTATTCATACTTGACATGCCAATACTCTGCTATTTCTCCCTTTATCTCATCTTCCCAACTACCTGGGAACCAGTTGAAGGGTCAGGTGATCCTTCCCGTGAGCTTGAAGTTCCTGTTCTCTACTGCTGTCTTGTCCTCTGTCTACCAACATACTCAGATGTCTCTTAAAGACAAAAACAAAACAAAACCCCCAAATAAAAAAATTTCCTTTCACTCTTCTACCCAGCACCCCCTCGCGAATGATGATCTCCTCCGTGGCTCACTGTTGTAGACTGGATAGGAACCAAAGCAATGGAGTCCCACAGCCTGCATCTGTATCTCAGCTGCTCTCCTTATTACCAATGTTACCTCTGGCAAATTTCTTAACATCCATGTACCTCGGTTTTCTCCGTTGTCAAATGGGGACACAACTATCTGCTCTTAGGATAAAATTAGATAATTCATATAAAGTGATCAGCAATGTGAGTGCATACGCAGCAAGCATTCAATAAATAGGTATTTTATTGTTAAGTTCTCCTTTAAATATCAAATATTTTGAAAGATTAGTTTAGGTTAATTGACTTTATACCCTTAATACTAAATCGTATTCGCAGTCCTGTCAATATGGCTTCTCCCACTAATCAATAAAGCTCCTCTACGAAATCACCAATGACCTGCTAGTCATCAAATTCCACGACTTTTAAATCTTTTCTCTTGTAATGGTGAAACTTTTGACAGTACTGATCACCTTCTCTTTCTTGAAACTCTTCCCTTAAAGCTTCTCTCATCTTTTTGTTCACTCCCTTCTGTTTCTCACTGTTTCAACCCCTCACTGAAAAATAGGACTTTTCCATTTTCAGAACTTGCATTTCTCTCCCTTCTGCACACTCTTTCTAGGCAACCTCATCGCTTCCCTGGCTTCCCCCATTCTCTCTGAGCCCAACTCCACATCCACATGGGGTTCATCCTCACCCCAAAACATCTCCACTTCCAGGTCCCCCCCACTCAACAACAGCAACAACAAAAGATTACTGAGACATAGAACGTATCTGCTACTGCAATTAGGTGCTAATGACAGAGATGTGAACAATAGATTTTCTTATTTCTGTTAAAAGATCTCAAGATTATCCTGGCCACCCGGGTGGGCATGCAACCTTGGTGTGAATCTCTGATTACTTGTTTTTCTTCACTCTGTCCCTCAAACTCCCTTCCAGAAAGTTATGTGTGTGCATCCCATCCAATATTCTGTCTTGAGGGCTTTTTAAGTTCTCCATTTTCCTTTAAAATAAGTATTTATCACGATGCATATCATACATACAAAAGAGTACATAGAATATATATGAACAGTTTAAAGAAAAATCATAAAACAAACACCCACATACTCATCAGTCAGCTCAAGAACAAAAGTCACAAGTAGCTTTGAAGACTTCCAGTGAGCCCTCGAGAGTGGTTCTCCTAAGGAATCCTGTGTTCATTAATCATTCTCATGCCTTTCTTTATAGTTTTAATATCTATGTATACCTCCCTAAGGTAAACATCATGTAGTTGACTTAGTCTTTTAGTACTTTTAGAGTCTTAGTACTCGGTATAACTATAATCATACATTATGTATCCTTCTGTGACATGCTTCATTTGTCTAATGTGCTTGTTACAGGCACCCATGTTGACATGTAACTATGTAGCCAATTTATCACTGCTACTGTAGGAGATTCCACCATGTGATTATAGCACAACCTATTTATCCACTGTAGAGTTGATGGATGTTTGTGTTGTTTTCAGTTTGGGTTTACTATGAAAGATGCTGCCGTTACATTCTGGTACTAGTCCGGGTACATACAGGAATGAATTTTTTAAGGTATTTACCTAGGATCATAAAAGCTGGGTCATTGGCTACGTACTTATTCAACTTTATCAGTTAATTGTATTTCAAAGTAAATGTACCAATTTACATTTCTATGCTTTGTGACTGTTGATTGTAAACTCATATTTCTTAAAAACTAATCTCTGGTAATTCTTTAATGTCTGGGTTAATGTTGCCATATTCCAAAGAGGAATTTGAGACTGCTTCTGCTAGTTGTCTAGAGGCACTATCAACTCAACATTACTTTAAAAATAAATGTTTGGCTTGAGGGATTTTTTTGTTGTTTTTGTTTTAAAGACTACACAGATAAATTTAGACCTCCAACTGGTATAGATATGAGGGATTCCTTGCGGTTACAAATTCTCAGGAGATTTTTTTTTCTTCCTTCCATCTGGTGACAAATGGAGATAAGCAAGTTTTTGCTGTATGTTCCATATGGTGGGTTTATTTCCTGTCCACCCTCATTTTGGGAGCTACCCCTTTGGGGCTCAGCTTGACATGGGGTCTCTTATTAGACTGTTCACCTTGGGCAATCCTAGGCTTTGTTTTCTGTACTCTGTATCCAACAACCAAGTAAAACTGGTTCTTGCTTTCACAACATTTTTTGATATCTGCAGATCTCTTAAAGTGCTGGTTCAGAGATGCACTTTGAAAGACTTATTTTTATCATTTTCCTAACATCTTAGCTTCCCCTACAGCTGAAAATATGCTTACTCTTCTTTTTCTCATTCACTCTGCTACTTAGCCAGGTTAGGCCCTTGCTATATGATGCCTGGATCATTTTAAAAACCTCCAGGAGGTTGCAGTTCCCACCAGGTGAATCTGCTGGAAGCACTGAGCAATGTTCAGGTGTTTACAAGGAGTCACCCAGGGTTTTAAGACAAAGACAATAGCTGCAAATTTAATGAGTGCCTACTGTATGTCAGGGACCTCCCTTAACATTTTACATGTATTATTATTATGCAATGTTTATTATTATACACGTTATTTACTTCTTAAATATTCAATCAAGATAGGAATCTTCATTATAGATGCAGAAAACTAAATTTCATAAGTGGCTTGCTCAAGGTCACACAGTTATTAATAATAAGTAAGCAGCAAGGACTGAAACCTAGAACTGCTTGATAACAAGCCCAGGCTCTTTTCTCAACACCAGTGGTTTTCAAACTGAGTTCTGGGGAGCCCTAGAGTTTAGAAATACTGAGATTGAGGATAAGGCTCAGTAAGAGGAGTTGCATATGCTTATCTTCAGTTTCCTCCCCAACTAGATCTACTCTTATCCATTCTACATATTGCTTTTGGTGGCATATTTCATTGTAGAAATGTTTCTGCTTTTAAACCATAGTATTCAATCCATTTCTATGGCATAGCCTCTGAGGCCCTCTAAACTTGCACAGACTTACAAAAAAGAAGAAGAAGAAGAAAAAAAACTTGTCCCAAACAAATTTCCAACCTGAAACAAAACATGAATGAATACTAATCGTGAAGGCAATCTAGACGGCTTGTTATTCCTTGACTGGTCCCATAATTTCTTGCCACTGTGACTTCACCCAGGATGTTCCCTCTGCTAGTAATGCTAACAACCCCCCTCTATCCCCACCAGAGACTCAACTAATACATCCTAGGTCCAGTTTAAAGGTCATTTCATATTTGCTACTTTCCCTTAGAAACACGAGACATGATCCCTTCTCTCTCTGGACTCCTGCAGCACTTGGTCTGTTCTGCTCAGATGTCAGCTGTCCCTTAAGGACGGACTATAATCTCTTCTAGGGTAGGCCTTGCCCTCCACCTTGAGGAGGCAGTTATTCCTTTCAATGATTTTATAATCTAGCTGTGCAGGCTGCAGCCAGAATTCGCAGGAGATGAACCTACAGAAGTTGCTAAAGCGGCTCCTTGAGGGCAACTGGATAGAGCTGGGAAAACAGCTGGTAGGAGGAGGCAGGACTTCTACGGGGGACTTGGTCAGTGCTGAGAAACGGAAGAAAAAGTAGGCAGAGATGTAGAGATTAAGAAATGGAAATGTTTGAGGAATGCTGAATGGGCACTCTCTACTGAGGAGAGGATTACCCTGGGGACGGGGTGGGGGGTGGGTGGGAACAGAAAGGGAGAGGTTCAGGGAAGGTTGGGAATGCCAGAGAAATCTGATTCAACTTCACCATAAGGATACCAGGAGGCAGTGAAGGATTTTGAGGAGTGGAAAGACATCATTAAAGCTACATATTAGCCCAATTAATTTACAGCAGAATTGACAGCAGATTAGAGTGTGAGAGAAAATAGACACAACAAGATCTGCAAGTCAGTGTTGCCAACCCTCCACGTCTCAAGGATCTCCTGGGGATTAAAGCACAGGTGCGCAAGTGCGCGCATGCGTGCGCACACCCCGGCCACACCCCGATTGGTCTGAGACGGGACATTTTGAACAACACAGTGCAGCCGATTCTAATGTTCAACCGGGGGAGAGAGCCGCTGAACTAGGTTATTGTCAAAATGTGGAGAAAGACTTCCAAACATTAACATCTCAACACCAGATTTTAAATGCTTAGATTTTCACATTTACTTCCCCCAACTCTTTCTCTTGTTCTTCAATGCCCCGCCTTTTTGTTGTGGTGGTGGTTGTTAGAGATGGAGTCTCCCTATGCTGCCCAGGTTGGCCTCAAACTCCTCGGGACAAGCGATCCTCCTTCCTCAGCTTCCCAAGTAGCTGGGACTACAGGCACTACCATGCCAGGCTTATGCCCCTACTTTTTAAATCAAACTTTTATAGCCAGAAACTAAAGATGTGAAACTCTGCTTGGTAGCAACTGGGTAGTAATTTTTGGTGGATAAAGTAACACAAATTTGAAAATTACTCTCAATCAGGAAAGGGACTTTCCGAGTATGGAGGCCTGGTTATCAAAATCTCCAGATCCTCCATGGTATTGATGCTGCTGATTTCTTTTTCTTTTTTTCTTTTTTTTCTGGAGACAGGGTCTTGCTCTATCGCCCAGGCCACCGCAACCTCAAACTCCTGAGCTCAAGCCATCCTCCTGCCTCAGCCTCCTGAGTAGCGGGGACTACAGGCACACACCACCACGCCTGGCTAATATTTCTATATATATATATATATTTTTTGTAGAGACCAGGTCTTGCTCTTGTTTAGGATGGTCTTGAACTTCTGACCTCAAGCAATCCTCCCAACTTGGCCTCCAAGTTGTGCTAGGATTACAGGCGTGAGCCACCGTGCCTGGCCAGTATTGCTTCTAAACTAGTGATTTCGGATACCAATTACAGTTTTGAAGTATTAATATAAATGGAGTTATTTGGCATAACTCAAAATCCAAGACTGATATTTATTTAAAATAACTTCCAACAAAAATAAGTTAAATGACTTGAAAGTCCCATTCTTCTCTGTTTAAGGATTTCGACTAGGACGTGGAGCTGCGGCCCTGCCCAAATACATGGGAGGGATGGATTTTTTTTTCCCACTAGACTAGAGCTGAATCACTACTTATCCACTGGGACATGCCCATCCAGACAGTGCCCACTCACAGTTGCCAGATATCTTAGAGCAAGATATTGTGTGCTGATATTTTATAGATATCTTTCACAGTGATCTAATTTCCCACCAATTTCAAAAGAATGCAACCAATTGCACAACCGAAAACAACTGTGACATTCATGCTACAATCTGCTGCCTGTCAATAAAAACCCTGGATCTTTAGGAGATTGATAGTTCTCTATTTTTCCCCCCAAAGGGGTCATTAGGTCTATGTTAGCAAATACATTCTTTTTAGGTGTGTTTTGGGGGGGTGGGGTGCACAGATCTTAAATATGTCTTTTGCATGGCAAGTGCTTGAAAAAACCTAAGTTCTTTTAGTTAGGGAAGATCTCGGACTATTAAAATTTTATTGTTTTTTACTTAATTGCTACCCAATTATTTGAAATAAACCAGCATTTTTCCTCCATAGATCAGCCAGAAGAGTAGTTAGGGGGATGGTGACTTGACCGATAAGAAAAATGCTTCTAAAGGCTATCTATGTTTATAATCATCACTATCAAAACCAACTAAAGTAAAAGGGGCTGCCTCCACAGATTCTCCCTGATTGCTACAAGGCTGCCTTTGTCTGCAAGGATTTTGCCTGGAAGTAACCTCAGTTCATCCCTGAAAATGAGGTCACTATCCCCTAACACATGTTAGGCATGGTTAGCATCTTTACACTGGGACCTTTGCCAGAAAGGGCCCTGCTGTTGCACATTTCAAACCTGCTGGGGTGTCTGTGCACAGTGGCCTCTCTCACGCTCAAAGGCAAAACAACATTCCCATCTTTATCTTTAAATAGAGGGGAGTGGGAACCAGTTAAAAAAATACAGTGCTGGCAGGCTTTTGTTTTTGTAAAGGCAGTGTTTTTAAGAGATTTACCTTGCCATATGCTGATAAAACTCACTCTCATCCAGTCTGTCTCCTGCAATCTGGTCTACATCAAAAGGAGGATTGAGAATCCAGGCCCCGTGGGATATTTTTTTCTCACCCAGAATTCAGACCCCTAAAAATTCTCTTGAAGACTGATTAGCAATAAAAATAAACACAGAGAAGAAAGATCTTTCCCACAAGGGGAAAAAACACATGTTGGGGGATGGTGGTGGGTGGGTGGGTATTTCCAATATTCTCGAACATAAAGTTGATTATGTTTAGCTGCAAAACAGGATTTGAGTTTGTGTTAAACTTTCTGAGACTGTAAAGTACGATCTTAAAGAGCCAGTTTCACCTGCCTCTCAAGGGATATAAAACCATAGGTATCAGGAGAAGAGAGTTTGTGTCTCAATAATATCAGGTTAATACAAGTCTGTGGCAAAATTTCAAACTATTTTGACTTGAAACTTTTGTTTTCCTCAGACTATGGAAGTTGCAAGCCATCTTCGTGTGCTGCACGCACACAGTCACTATTATATGTTAGGCAGAATGCTATCAATGATGTTAGGAATTGGTAGAATGATTTGACTAGATGACAGGCAAGTTTCCTCCTGCTCTAAAAGCTCCATGATATTATGCAATGTGTAAACTCTCCTATTGCTAATGGCAAGTAGTTGATTTCCCAAATAAGCAAAGATGGGAAAGTGTTCATAAAAGGTCTGTTGTAGCCAAGGTACCTAATATAAGATGTGAAAAGGGGTATGGATCTTTATCTAAGATATTTTTCAAATGTAAAATTAAAGCAAAACTAACCATTCACTTTATTCCATTCAAAGAAATTTTAGGAAAGGACAAGTTTGTCTTTATTTGCATAAAGATGAAGCTGTGCAACAGGGACACATTAACCTTAAAATTAATAAAGTGTGCTAGGCACTGTGGTTCATGCCTGTAATCCTAGAATTCTTGAAGGCAGGGTAGGAGGATTGCTTGAGCTCAGGAGTTCAAGACCAGCCAGAGCAAGAGAGAGAGACCCCATCTCTACTAAAAATAGCAAAAGTAGCCAGGCATGGTGGTGCGTGCCTGCAGTCCCAGGTACTCAGGAGGCTGAGGCAGGAGGATCACTTGGGCCTAGGAGTTTGAGGTTGCTGAGCTACAATGATGCCACTGCACTCTACCTGGGGTGACAGACCAAGACTCTGTCTCAAAAAAAAAAAAAGTTTAATAAAGTGTTTAATTTTGGTTATTCTGAAATGTCAAAGATTCGCATATGTAGATAAGCCTGGAAAATAACCCCAGATGAAGAAACCATTTCTGAAAAGTGTGTTTTGTAGGTATATTCTTTACTGGACTTGTCTGAAACTTCTGATGTGTTTGGACATGTTCCTGGTTATCTCTTGGGACAAAGCAGCAACAGAGAAATAGTGTTAATGATAATACGTTGCTTTGGAACAAACAAGTCTGTCTATCCATGGCATTCTTGGTGCTCCAGCACTCAGAACAAATAACAGCCCCAGGGGATTTTTTTTTTTCTATCTTAATACACACAAGTGGAATATTAATATAAGGCAGATCTAGATTTTTGGACATTTTAATCATGTTTATTTCAGAGAATTACTTCCCCCATTGAGTTAAAACAAGAATGCAATCAAAGGTGGAATAAAATGGTTAGCAGTTAATGTTGGTTTGTAATCTATACATCTCGTGGATGACAGGCTCCCCAACACACGACACTGAAAGCCTTTTCCCTTTGTTAAGCAGAAGGCATGTGCTGAACAAAATAACGTAGAGCCACTGCTCTTAAGAAAGTCGTAAACTTTCTCGTCCTCAGTCATCCCCGCCTTTTTCCTTTCTGTGCCTCATCTGGTTCATCTGCCTCAATTATTTCCCCCATGAACATGTCTTTTGAGAAATTCTCTTTTGTTCTCCTGTGAGCTAGGCTGCCTTAGAAACACTCGATGCATGACCTGTGCTCCCCTGTTCTTAACCAACCGGGCTCTCCCACTCCTGGAAGGGTCAGCTGGCATGCATCTCATCACGCCTTCGTTTACAATCCTGTCACAGCATCAGGCGTTTATGTACCTGCCCTCGACTCACCTCAACAATATTTACCAGATAATCTCGGGGTACATAACCCTGAACTCGTGAACTGGTAAGCAAAGATTCAACATAGTAATGATGAAATCTTAGTCTTGCTTTGTGTTGAACGAAAAAATGTACAATTCTTTTTTACACATATCTTAATTTTTGAGGTAGGTAGAAGCCACAGTATTATCTCTATTGTAGAGATAGGAAACTGAAACAATGATAGGTGTGATTTGCTTAACTAGGCAGAGAGATTGCTAAAAATAGAATTTGGATTCCCTGGATTTAATGTTCTTCCCACTACCTCATGATACAAGAACAAGAATGCATGAGTCCACGATGTTCTGGTTTAAACTAGTAAAATGACTTGGCTGAACATTTTCCTGTCAGACTTCTAGGTTGGATTGGGATCTCCAAGATCAACTGGTCCAACCTTCCTTTCCCCAAACTATCCTCCATGTTGTAAATGTCCCTAGATAGCTGGCCCACGTACCCTGTGCAGCACCATAATGTATCTAATCATGACCCCCTCCTTACACATGAAGAGGGCTAAAGATCACAGACAGCTTTGTCATTTTAAACATAAAATGAAATGAGATAGTATTATGCAGTCAAAATGTGGCAGTCTCTGGGGACCTTTGTTTATAAAACAAATGCCAAATTGCTGCACAGCTTGGCTACACAACAACAACAAACGGCAGCGTCCCTGAGAAATGCACCTTATAATACTAAGACATTGTTATTTATCACTTAGGAAAAACATAGCAGTAACTTCTGGCATTATACATGGTGGATTATATAAACCATGTCAACTGTTCGGGGTTTTTCCATTTATTTAGTATGTTATGAATCAGAACCAGGATGTCAGGGCTTCATGCTTAAGGATCCTTATTATGTAGGAGGTATTGGTATGAGTCCCAAAATATTTAATCCAGGGAACTATTAACATTTTATATATAGCAACTGAAAACACTGATAAGCTAAAATTGGTCTAGGTAGCAGGAGAAAAGAGACAGTATTCACTTGAGTAGATGAACATTTTCCCAACAGGTTTTTGTTATTGTTGGGTTTTTTTTTTAGATCAGGAAATAAATAGCATAATTCTCAGTGTGGACAGACTTAATACTGCAAACATAACTATTTTCTAGCAATGCATAAATATACTCTACATGGTGAGAGTCAGCCAGGAAATTATAACACACTGGACTTCAGCTTCCTGGTCAGATAATTAGAGGCCTGAGGTTTAAAAACCCAGAGGAATTGAAGGGTGAGGCCACAGCACCAGAGGGAGAGGAGGCGTTAGCTAGTGAGTTCTTGACTTTATCATCCTAAAATGTTGTGTGCCAGCTGGTGCAGCTGGAGCCTCGCTGGAACTGTTGGTAAATGAAACTATCTGCCTTTTTGGGGGGTTTGTGGGGAGAATGGTTTCATACTGATTTTTTAAAAAAACAGATACACCAAAATGCTATTGTTCTTTCCATTTTAAAATGTTTATTTCTACTTACGTCTGTGATCAATAAAGGGATTTTAGGAGCCCTTATTGAAAATATAGCTAAATAAGTTCTTATTTGAATAAATAAAAAATATATTTTAAAATAAGTTTAGGTCACTAGTGAAATCAGATAGATAGACTTACTGATTTGGGATCTTAAATAATCTCTAAGTGACATTTATATTTTTCCTGGACAAGATTTGGAATTGGAAGACTTACAAGCTTTACACTGAATGCAGTAAAAGGATGAAAGAGACACGCAAGAGACACGCAAGAGATCTTTTTAAAAAGTACAAGGGAAACACCTAGTATAGATAGTAAAGATGTTATTTTTTATTATGTAAAATGAAACACATAAGAGCAGACTTTATCCCAAAGTTAAGGTAACCATTGGAATCTGTAGTTATAAGTAGTTACAAACGGTAGGTGACTTTCAGATAAATTGTAGTCTAAAAGCTAAAATATACTACAAGCACACTAGGAACAAAGACTCATGTTTAAGGAGATGCCCTCCATGGACAAAGATGAAGGTACTAATTCTGGGCTAGCATGCCGCATGTGTTTTTTCAGTGTTTGGAGACAGATCTAGACTAACGCATTACTTTCCATCAGCAAATCAACACTGTTCAGCAATTTCAGATTTCAGACTCTGGACTCAGGATGTCTCAGTTCACAACCTGGCTCTGCAATTCACAAACTGTGTGATCTTGGATAAGGTACTTAAACACATTGTAGCTAAGCTTCCTCATCTGTAAAATAGAATAGCAGTAACATTTAGCTCATAGAGCTGTTGATATTAAAGGAGATAATACGTGTCGAGCAGTTAGAAATGGCCTGGCATACACAGTTGGCCTCCAATTAATATTATCCTTCATTGTCATTTTTAAATTACTTTTAAGTTAGTATTCTAGTATGTTTGGCTGTGATTACGACTATGAGAGTCAAGTGAATGTAACCAGCCACACAGGGACCAAACCCATGAACTTGACCTTGTTTGCCCAACACTTTCAGAAACTAAGCTAAGCATACAAACCAGGCCAGAGAACATTCACATTGCAATCTGTCTAGAGTAGTGGTTGTCAAACTTGGTTGTCTCCAAGTCCCTTTACACTCTTAATTATGATTGAGGATCCCCAAGGAACTTTTAAGTATGAAGATTGTAACTATTGATGTTTATCATACTAGAAAATAAAACAGAATTTAAAAATTATGTATTAATTAAAAAATTAGCAATAGAAACTTATTACATGGTAACCTAGAATACGTATCTTATGAAAAATAATTCTATTTCCCAAAATGAACAAACAAAAAAAAGAGGTGAGAAAACTGATATCATTTTACTGGTTTGCAAATCTCTTTAATGTCTGACAGTAGAAGATGGTCAGATTCTCATATCTGCTTCTGCATTCTATCTTCTGCTATGTGTTGTTTTTGGTTGAAGTACATGAAGGAAACCAGAGCTCTAGTAGGTAACAGAGTTAGAAAAGGGAGGACCTTTCAGGTATACTGGAAAGGTCTCAGGGACACCCAGTGGGTTTGGACTGCACTTTGAGAGTGGCTAGTATTTAAAGACTGACCTCATGATACCAAGGCCTAACACCTCCTAAGATAATAATTTAAGCAAAAGCCATGAGTGATCAGGAAGACAAAGTCTAAATAAATGTAGTGCTGCTATTTTTGCAAAATACAGATCAGAATCACTGATCTTCCCAAGGGGCTACGTCCACACACTACAAATACTTGGACACTACTACATGTTCCCAGTGGATAACACTGTCCTCAGAATGTTAACTTAAAGTTCTTGGACATGACACATGAAAAATAAGCAACAAATTCCATTGCGAGTGGTACTGCCCTATCAGAAAGATACCAGGAAAATTCTTTACGGACAACTTGTCATTGTTGTGTAAACATAACTATAGATACAAATCCTCTATTCTGGGAAACTTCTAGACTGGAAATAACAATCTGATTTTGGTCACTGAAATGGAAATTTAACTAGTGCACTTTCTCTTTAAATATTTAAAATTATTGTCTCTTGTAAAACTAAATGGTGGATAAAAGGCCAGAATTATGAGAGGCTATACCCTTCAAAGATGAGGATTTGTTTGAAATTCTTACCCGACACAGTGACTCACACCTGCAATCCTAGCACTTTGGGAGTCCAAGGCAGGAGGATTGCTTGAGGCTGGGAGTTCAAGACCAGCCTGGGCAACAAAGTGAAATCTTGTCTCTACAAAAAGCAGAAAAACTAGCTGCATGTGCTGGTACATGCCTGTAGTCCCAGCTACTTGGGAGGCTGAGACAGGGGGATCACTTGATCCCAGGAGTTCGAGGCTGCTGTTAGCTGTGATCACACTACTGCACTCCAGCTTGGGTGACAGAGCAAGACCTTGTCTCAAAAAAATAAAAAAATAAATAAAAAATAAAATAAAATTCTAAGAAATATTTATTACGTGCTTAATATGTTCCAGGCTCTGGGGATCAAAAGATAAGAAAGACACGGGCTGTGCTTAAAAATCTACAGTATTTGAAGTGCAATTTGTCTTATAAATGCAAGTGTTTTCAAAGTATGACAAACGAATCACTGAATTACAAAAACATGTGAATCAATAATATATCAGAATGATGTTCAGTTAGAATACAAAATAATTAAGAATTCAAAACTTTAAAAAACAAGCATATCCAGATTTTGCAAAGTAATTTTTAACATTATTGACTGTTACTTTTCAAATTGGTTGACATCACTCACTGTCACTTGACTAAAGAAAAAAAATGACATTCACTAGCCAACATTATTCTCTGGAAATGTTTGCTATGGTGAATATTGTGAATATCTACACAGATCTTAATTTCACAAGAGATTTTTGAAAGAATTAAATTCCTTACAAATTCTTGTGCTTAGTATTTAATTCATAACTATAGATATTTGCCTGATATACATTGAAATTTGTTATATAATCTAATTATACATCTACCAATATTCCAATTAGAAAATACAGTTTAATTTTTATTACTAGATCTTATAATATATTCTGAGGATCATGGTAAAAAGAAAATACAAAAAATAATTTCTTGCATTAGGATAAAGAATTGGCAAATATATTATTACACTGCGACTGAAACTGCCTTAACATTATAAAGAGAATGTTCAAAAAGACATGACGTTATGTTTTAAATTCTCTTTTTTCTTATAGATATTGCTTAAACTTGATTATCACCCAAATTCACATCTGATGAGAGGCAGCATCTTTATGTTGTCGCACAGAATAAATTTAGTTGATAAGTAAATATTACATTCGCTACATAACTAAAAGTTTCCATTTCAAAACAAGAAACTCTATGGATAGTCTCAGCAGCAAAAAGACAGGCTTTTTGATTACTTTGAGTTTGAGTATAAATTATGCTGCTTACCCCCAATTTTCTAAAGTGAAAATCATTAACAATAAAATGAGGGATTCCTCCAACAGTAAGATATACATTTATTAATAGATCAATCATTGAAAAACATACACAAAATAGGAGACATAAGAGTTAGAAGATATAAAATAATATAATACCAAGAATTTCCATTTGGTATTATAGGTTACCTTTATAGGATTTAAAAATAATTCACATCAGTTGCTACTGCAGGACCTTATCATTAGCTGCCTCTAAAATGCACATTAAAATTGGATTATATTTAAACTTTGTTCAATATTAGACTCTAGATTTTTTTTCCCATGAGCATTAAGAATTCAAATTTAAGAGTTAACTTTTCTTCAGTCATTTATGTGAAAGCTAGTTCTTCGATACAAACTTAATTATTAGCAACCCATGATAGGCTGTTTGTAAAATTGGCAAAGGTATACACACGTCTATGTTTCTAGGTTTGTGCAGTAAATATTTCACAATACAAGTTGTAAAATCACCAAAAGTTTCTCCCAAAACACACACTATACACTTTTGTAGAAAATCTCTAAACAATACTGTAAAAAATCACAAGCCAAACAGAAGTAGCAGAAACTATTAATGATCATTTATGACAATGTAATTATCTACTATACCCTCTTTGCAAGAATTTTATCCATAGTTCAGCTCATGAAGATGAACTGTTCAGTCTTCCATTCAAGTCAGAGATGAAGCCAGGAGAGGAATAATTCTTTTTCACTTTCCAACAAAATCCAGTACAGTAATACTACATGCTCTTCTATTGTGACGGGATTTCTGTATGATCTGCATCGGGTCAGTACCCTTCCAGAGTTACTGCTTAGGGCATGATAATTTCAAATTCAGTCTGTCATTTTATTACACATTTTTCAAACAGCATGCCCACCAAAACAGAAAACACTGCACATATGGGCTGAGATCAAATGCTTTTACCATGTAGTTGATATATTCTGACATGAGGCAGAAACAAGATGGTCTGCTTTTATTTGGGCTTTCCTTTTAGATCTCAGATATTTTTTAACTTATTAATTCGTAAAAGGCCAGAGCTTTTCAGGTACATTCTTTAAGGCTTGTTATGTTTGCACTTGTCTCAAAACTTCCCAGCAATTAGTATTTCTCAAAGCTAAGTCAAACTAAGTAATTTATGATTATATGTATGTAAAGTTTTCAGATCCACAACTCATGAAACAGAATACACATGCAAATTTAAAAAGAGAGCTCATAACTTTTGATGAATAAGTTGATTATTTTTAGAGTGATACGATTTTTAGGATTCACTTGCCAATATGCTTATATTACTGGTAAATTAAAATTGGCATGAATGGCTGGAATTCATGAACAATCTTCATAGCTTTATTATGAATCTCAAAGTTTAATCTGAAAAGGTCTTTCTCCGGAGACACACAGAATGTTTGCAAAGTCTCACTCAGATTAAAATTTCATAAATGTCCGTCTGTACTATAACTGCCTTCCGTAAAGGTCAGGAAAGGTTAATCTTTTAGCAAAAAAGTACTCTGTCTTTAGGAATACAAAGATTAAAATTGAATATATTTAAAATAAGGAGAAAAATTGTGAGAGTTTTCTGAATTGCTTTTGTAACACTGAAGTGACAGCTGTTTTCTCAAAGCCCTTCGCGTGTCTGCCTACCTGATGATAGAACAAGCACCAATGACCTCATTTTTATGTCTTTTTCTAGTCATTCTGACCATTTCACTAAACTTTTAAACAAAATGTTTATCTTGTGCTCAGGATTTAATATGTTCTCATAGTTGGATAAACTGATGTTAACTGAAAGGACACAGGTAGAAACAAGAGATCACATGAAATCTTCAACTATACCATGATCTACATAGTATTTTGTGAATCCCCCAAATTCAAATACATCAAAATTTTATAAATATAAGGGAAATATTTACTGCCCTTTTCCATATAGCATCCCTTAAGGAGAAAATGGCTAACTATACCAATTCTTTAAAATTATTGAACAAGATGACATATTTATATCTACAGGCAAGTTTATTGAAACAGAAATAAAATTACATTTTCTGACCTCTACTTACATTCTCCATCAACCATTTATATACGTTTCAAAAATAATTTTAACTCTATGATATTTTCTTCCCAACTGTAAAATTCCATATTCCCCCCTATAATTAATATAACAGAAAAAGCTGATTTTTAGAGCCCTCAGATTTCTCTTGAGAAAATTGTGACCGCTTAAATAAACCTTCTGACATTTTGGGGTTCACCCGACCCTTCCTGTATTCCTAATCACCCCCTCTCTTTCTGCATTTTGTTAAGCATCCTCTTAAGTCAGGCCTTAGCGGAACACTCTCCAAATTGCATCAGAGGCAAACCATACCTAGCGTCCAGATCCGAGCAGAACAGAAAGAAAGCACAGTCCATTGTCTTACACACATTTAACTCAGGCAGTTCGTGGTACAAACAGGTTAGCTTCCTTCCTACCCAACAACGTTTTTTAAAAGGTGCAGCTATTCAGGGCAAAGCAAACTTCTATACAGAAAATGCATTTTATTTGGAAGCTGTAAATGCTTACTTGTTCTGGGAAGCTCTCTTCCTCTTCCACTGCCATTCTCTGTGGCCAAGTATGAAACCTGATAACTCAATTAGTTAACACTTTGGACAGAGCATCACATCTAAAAATATCTGCCTTGGGAAATGTAAAGGGCTCCCCCCACCTCCTAGTAAGGAGGCAGTAGCTGGTCAGAAGCACTGAAGTGGAGTTTTTAAATGGGGTGTGGGTGGGGCAAACGAGACCGCGGAAGGTGCCCGGGGCCCTTACAAACAGGGTAGTGCCTGCCAGAATTCTCCACGGACTTACCATATTTGTGGCCTCCAGTCCAGCTCTGTGTATTCAGTCATGATATGTGGGATACCAAGAATAGCAGGGCAATCAGCTGGGAGTGTACCCTGGCTACTTGGAATCACTCATGAAACCAGCTTTTGTCATTCTGCTTATCAGCACTTTCCTCTGTACGCGCTACTCTGACATTCCTTCTAAAGACAATACCACCATTTTTTCCTGTCTCTCTGGAATCCAGTCAAGCCTGCCTTTTACTACTGAGCTTTTTGAACTTTTAATTTCCCTCCCGACATTAGCTTTTATTGATGAACATATGTCTGCATGTGCACGTACACTTACACACACACGTGCACACACACCGTGAAGACATACTTTACTGCCAAGGAGAGTTACTTTACAAACCCAATTTCCTTCTATCCAAGGGCAAATGCAACTGATGATCATCTTTTTAAAAACACAGCATTATACAAAACTCATGTGCATAACTGGGGGAAAAACAAATAAAAAAACTTATTGAATGCTTCTGGTCAATTTTTTAAAATTTAGTTTTTGTTTTTAACTAATTGAATTCGGTTTTTCAGATCCACAGCATAATACTTAGGCAACTTTTTGCTATTCTTGCACTTGAACTCAAGGAGTCAAGCCCTAAAGAACCCATCATCACGACAACGTGTGTTTACATGTTATTCGGAACAGTTCTAATCCATAGCCCCCTGAAACCTTTGAGACTTGAAAGAAAGTGTCCATGGTAGACTCACTTAAACCTCAGGAAGGCCAGTGTATATGTAAGTCTATTCATTCAATACATATCTACATAGAGCCTACTAAATACCAGACATTATTTTAGGTGTTGGATTGAGGTGGGGGAAGAAAAACAATGAACAAAATAGAGAAAAATCCCCACCTGGATGAAGCTTATACACCAGCATCAGGGGGCAGAGAATGAGCTGTAAACCTAGCAAACAAGTTATTGAATATGTTCAAAGGGGTAAGTGCTATGGGAAAAAGCAGAGCAGGGAAGGGGGATCATAAATGTGTGTTCAGGGAAGGGGTGCACAAGCCTTAACATTAGTGGTAATGTCAAATAATGATGTTAGGCAAGGGAGATTTTATATTAATAATATGATATTGTCTAATTAAACTTATGGGAACAAATCATTATAAAAATACAAAAAAACAGTGCATGCAAGATCAACCACTGAATGAACTACATGAGGTAATGAATATGTTAATTTGCTTGATTGTAGTAATTATTTTACTGTGTGTGTATATATATATGTTAATACATGTGTATGTGTTTATATACATATATATGTCAAACATATTTTATACCTTAATATATATAATTTTTAAAAGATAAACCAATGAATAAATTCCATCATGAAGTAAAAAAAAAATATTATGTTGAACCATATGAAATTATCATTTTTATAGATCAAAACCAGGTGTATACCAGTAATTTCATATGGTTCAATCATAACTATGATTATATTATCAACATTTACGAGCATGCAAGATACTATATTAATTTCTTTACATATGTTATTTTAGTTCTCATAGCTATTCTGTGAAATAATTTCTCTTTCTACATCTGTGAGAGGGAACCTAGAATTCAGAGAGGTTAAGTAACTTGCCAAGGTCAGCAGCTAGTAAGTAAGGATTTGAATCTAATTCTATATGATTCTAAAGGTAAAATCACACAATGGCAAGAAATAGCAAACATACATCTTCTTGGCCCCTCCAGCATTTAAAAAAATTTTGAATTAGCAAAGCAATCTTCAGCAAGAAGAACAAAGCTGGAGGCATCATATTACCTGACTTCAAAGTATATTAACAAAGCTACGGTTATCAAAACAGTATGGTACTGGCATAAAACAGACATTTAGAATGATGTAACAGAATAGAGAGCCCAGAAACAAATCTGCAGTCAATTGATCTTTGACAAGGGTTCCAGGAACACACAATGGGGAAAGGAGAGTCTCTTCAACAAATGGTGCCAGGAAAGCTGGATATCCACATGCAGAAGAATGAAACTGGACTTTATATCTCATTAACTCAAAATGGATTAAAGACTTAAATATAAGACCTAAAATTATAAAACCATAGAAGAAAATATAAGGGAAAAGTTCTTTAACATTGGTTTGGGCAATGATTTTTTGGATATGACACCAAAAGCTCAGGCTGCAGAAGAAAAAATAGATAAATGGGACTACATCAAACTAAAACGCTTTTGCACAGCAAACAAAACAACAAAATGAAACAATCTATGGATTGGGGAAAAATATTTGCAAACCATATATTTGATAAGGAGTGAATATCTAAAACATATAAGGAATGCATACAACTCAATAGCAAAAAAACCCCACACACACCAAATAACCTAATTAAAAAATGGGCAAAGAACCTCAACAGACATTTCTCAAAAGAAGACCTACAAATGACCAACAAGTATATGAAAAGGTGCTCAACATCACTAATTATCATGGAAATGCAAATCAAAACCACAATGAGATATCGCCTCATATCTGTTAGAATGGCTATCATAAAAAAGACAAAAGATAACAAGCGTTGGTCAGGATGCAAAGAAAAGGGAACCCTTGTATACCATTGGTGGGAATGTAAATTGGTATAGCCATCACGGAAAACAGTATGGAAGCTCCTCAAAAAATTAAAAGTAGAGTTTCTTTATGACCCAGCAATCCCACTAGTGAGTATATAGCCAAAAGAAGTGAAATCAGTATCTCTAGAGACATTTGTACTCCCATGTTCAATGCAGCATTATTCATGATAGCCAAGGTATGGAAACAACCTAAATGTCCGTCAATGAATGAATGGATAAATAAGATGTGGTATATATACACAACGAAATATTATTCGGCCATGAAAAAGAGAAATCCTGCCATTTTTGACGACATGGATGAATGTAGAAGACATTATGCTAAATGAAATACGTGAGGCTCAGAAAGACAAAGACTGTATGATCTCATTTATATGTGGAATCTAAAAAGATGAAACTCATAGAAACAGAGAGTAGAGAGGCTGAGAGGAAGGGGAAATGGGAAGATGTTGATCAAGGGGTACAAAGTTTCAGTTATGCAAAATGAATGCATTCTGGAGACCTAATACACAGAAATGTGAATATAGTTAATAATACTTTATTGCATACTTGAAATTTGCTGAGGGTATGTAGATCTTAAGTGTTCTCGCCACACGCAAAGGAAATGATAACTATGAAAGGTGACGGATATATTAATCAGCTTGACAATGACAATTATTTTACAATGTATATGCATATCAAAACACTGAGTTGTGAACATTAAATATATACAATTTGTATATGTTAATTATACCATAATAAAGATGGAAAAAATACTTGAATTAGTTGCCAACATTTGAAAATTGGGAGATCTCATATGAAAATCTGGAATTCTAGTTCCAGGCTGTTCACTACTGACTGTACTTCTCCTTTTCCCCTCCCCCTGCCTCATTCATTCTTTTATACAATCGCTACACACAGGATAAACACTTAGTGTATGCTAGAAACTATGCTTTGGAAGGGAAAACCTAGAAAACCATCATCCTGCCCTGCTCTGTGCCTATTTTTGAACTGACACAGAGTGAGGTGGAGCCAGGCGTCTCTGGAATGTACGGGATGTGATCTGCCTGCGCAGCTTGGTGGGTGGGTCAGAGAGCGGGGAAGCGCTGTGGGTCGATGCTCTGGAGAAGATGAGGATGGCATAAGAAATCCCATGGCTGGGCTTTACCCAGTTGAAGATAAACTCTTTTTTCCATCAAATTCCAGGACACACCTCAATCTCAGTTCTTTCCTCTGAAGATGCAGACTTCCAATGACATTTCCTGTGGCATTTTTTTCTTTTTTTGTCTTCTTCAAGACTCTCCTTTTGTCTGTGTTAACCACCTGTGCTTTATCAAAGTGTTGGGGGCCTAGGAAAACAGGCCTGTGGATCTGCCCCTCGGAACCTGTAGGCGGTCCTTAGTGCCAGCAACAAAAATCAGAAAATAAGACATCTGGCTCCAGGCAGGACATCCGAGTCCATCTATCCACTAAGACTTCCCCTGGGAACTCGCTCCAAAGTTTAATCACGCTTACTGGCAAGGCATTACTGCTCACGTCTAATTTAGACCTCTCCTACCAATTTCTTAATCTTCTGCCTTCAGAGAGAAGAGAGAGCAGTTGGTTACCGTCTTTTAAACACTCAACACTGTTACTGAGTTATCCCCCTCCCCAGGATAAATAATCCCAACTGATTCAACCTTTCTGTGGAGCTCTTCAGAGGAAAACACTCTATAATTATACTAAATAAGAAAAGTAACAATTCCCATAATTGTGTTCCTCAACCCACCCCCTGGCCAGGACATTTTGTTTCCCAAACTGTCATTGCTCATCTCGAAGACACTGCAGCTGCAGGAGGAGAAGCAGAGGCAGAAGCTGCCATCCCCAAATGGGGAGCCCAGGCTCGCGGGGGAGGCTGGCAGATCTACTGAAGACACTTGTTCCACGGTGGGATATGACATGAACATTTATTTTCCACCTCATTTGGTGAGAACGAGTGTACCCCACCTCAAGGAAAGCCAATATTTTAAAATTCATTTTTGCACAGAAGATAAACAGAGTAAATCACATTATCTCAAGATCATTTAATCGAACCCCATCATTTTAAAAGATGAAGAAAAGGAAGCCCAGAGTGGTTCCATGATGTTGTATTATGAATTAGTGATATTGATATGCCTAGAATTCATAATGGGATTCCTTCAACAAGCATAAAGACTTAGGGTATTTACGCAGCGATTTCATTTACAAAATGACATCCAATTTGTGAATTTCAAAGGGTATCGATACTGTTCAAAGAAGGAGGGCAGTGCTCATGGAGAATGATGGCAGAAGCTTCAGGTATTTACCATCTGGAGGCTTGCACTAAGGGATAAAGGCTTGCATTAGACGGTGTAAGGAAGAGCCAGCAACCAGCTCAAAGCAAATCCTGGTACTTCTTTTCTGGATGGATTTTTAAATATCAAGCAGCTTAGAAGTCATGGCCTTTCCTGTCGATCCACATTCCCAACCAGGAACTGAGGCTCCAGTGTCAGCTCATGTCAAACCATCCTGAATGATGGGCTGCCCCAGCTGGGACTGGCCAGGGCAGCTATCTGCGCAAGCAGAGGTGGTACTGGGGTTGCTGGGAGCTGAGTCTCCCCTTCCAACAACGCTGCTGGCCCTGTGTATGGTCCCTCACTCACTCCTGCGCTCTGCTGGCAGCCTGTGGGCGCTCACATGCTGCCTGTGTCTTCATGTCACCAGCACCTAACCAAGGGCTCCACAAGGTATGTGCTCAATAAATGTTTTAGGAAGGTGGGAGGAGGCAGAGAGGAATGGAGCAGGGAGGTCTGCATGTTCAGTAGTTTTCAGGGACAGTCCTCAATCTCATGAACCATTTCAGACAAGGGGGAAGGGTTTTTATGCCTGTGTTGAACAGTTCCTGAAATCCCACTTTTCCACATATCCTTTCAAGACCCAGCAGGCAAATGCCTGAAGAGCTGCCCTCACCCCTATCCTGTCCTTTCTGAAAATGGGCCTCCCACAGACCAACTTCTCAAGATCTGAAGGTCAGCTTTTCTTGAGATGTCCACTGATATCTACATCAGGTGTCTGCAAAACTTCGACCTGGGAGTCAAATTTGACCTGCTACCTGTTTTTGTATGGCTCTCGAACTAAAACTGGCTTTTACATGTTTTAAATGGTTGAAAGAAAATCAAAAGAATAAGATTGTGACATGTGAAAATTTGGGGCCAAATTTCAGTGTTTAAATAAAGTTTTATTGGAACACAGCCATGGTCATTCATTTCTGAATTGTCTATGGCTGCTTTCAACGCTGCAATCACAGAGTTAGTAGTTGTGAGAGACTGTATGACCAACAACACCTAAATATTACCTACTTATTATCTGGCCCTTTTCAGAGATAGTCTTCTGAACAATGACCCAGAGCCAATGTTTGGTAGTTGTGTCCTCATGAAGCACTTTTAAATGAAAGGTCATGGATTCCTGTGTGCCTAGAACATTGTATGATTCTGAGACTAAAAGAACGGCAGAAACCCCAGCAGCATCCATCTACCTATTAGTTTTATATGACAAAACCCACAAAAAACAAAAAAAAAAACACCCCAGTTTTCTTCATGTAATAATCTAAAATATTTATATCCTCTCTTTGTGTGTCACACACAAAATACTGAGCACCAGGACCTGGATTCTATATAATTTTCTCTGTTCAACAGTCAGCCAAAATATGAAGTGCTTTTTAAATAGGAAAACAAAAAGGCAACAGCATTGACATCACTGATGTGATTCCTGAAACTTGTAGTAACCAAACGCACTCCCTCTTTTTCCTCGTTCTCTCCCTTTTTGCAAACTGAGGCCAGGACACAGGCATCATTCAAAGGAACACATGGAAAAAGCAGCTCATTGAGCTTGCAAGAGGGCAAATGATCTAATCTACAAGGGAGCTTTCAGGCAGCAAATTAATCTGCACTGGTTGCATTCAATATTTTCCATGATCTTCATTAGGGCATATTCTGTCCTCTTTTATCAGCAGAGATAACAGACAAGAAAAAAGAAAAGTTTAGAGACCCAAGTTTTTTTTTTTTTTTTGAGACAGAGTCTCATTCTGTTGCCTGGGCTAGAATGCCATGGCGTCAGCCTAGTTCACAGTAACCTCAAACTCCTGGGCTCAAGCGATCCTCCTGTCTCAGCCTCCTGAGTAGCTGGGACTATAGGCATGCGCCACCATGCCCAGCTAATTTTTTCTATTTTAGTTGCCCAGCTAATTTCTTTCTAATTTTAGCAGAGACAGGGTCTCGCTCTTGCTCAGGCTGGTCTTGAACTCCTGAGCTCAAACAATCCACCCGCCTCGGCCTCCCAGAGTGCTAGGATTACAGGCATGAGCCACCGGGCCCAGCCTAAAGACCAGTTTTGACAGGCCATCCTTGACTTTAGAGGGGATGTGCCCCTGCAGGGACCATGAGGTTGAGGACTCCACAGGGTGAGGGACCAGAGAAGGCAAAGTGGTCAGGTAGGCTGTTTCCAACTGCCCTTTCTCTCCTGTTCCTCGGGCCCTCAGCCTCCACCATCCAACACCCAGTGATAACCTGTGTAGGCGAGGGCACACAACAGCTACCTTGGAGGTTACTTTTACTGATATGAGTGATTCCAAGGTGGGAATGACCACTTTACTGAACCCTCAGGAGGCCTGGTTTATCCCTAATAGAAAGCAGTTGTGACTCCTCCAGTATTGCTATCTGGGGTACCTTTTCCTTTGGATACTCCTCCTCCCACTGAGCTCACAGTTTCCTACCCTTATCCATAATACCTCTACCTCCCCAGCTCCACTACCAAATTCCCCCAAAATCTTGTATTCCAGGAGAAGGAACTCAACATAACCACCCCCTCTCCTTCCTTCCTTTAGCAAATGGCTCTATATGCAAATGAGGCCAGTAGAATATAGAAAAGATACAAAAGAACAAATGATGTGTAATAATAATATGTCTTCAGCACTTCATATGTATGTGTTCCCGACACTTGCTCACTTTATGGCTAACAAAATATAAAGGGCACTGTCCATTAATGACGAAGCCATACTGGTTTTTATTAGCACAAATCACATTAGGAAAGCCAGGTTATTTCTGGACTACCAAAGCTGTGTTCAGCGTAGCCTGAAGAAACAGAATGGAGAGACATTTCTTCATTATATCTTATGCTCTTGAATATATAAGTATGAAGAATGTAAAACTCAGAATTGATTATGATCATTTTTTTCTCTTCTCCAAGGGGCTCCATTGAATGATACTGTTCTAAGCTAGATAAAATTGACTGTTTCTGCTGTCCTGCATAATCAGGCTTGAGGACTTTGAAAATGCAATGAACTCTGTGGGGTTTGATTAGCTGAAGAACGAGACCTTTAAAGACGATGAGCTTCCAGTTGTGCATTTTGACATTGACGCATTACTCTAGGAAGGTGTCCTGAAAATATGACACCCACACACTTATCCAGAGATGAATAAGGATGCTGGAATAACTTGCAACAGGTAGTTTTGTCTGCATTTTGAAAACTAATGTACTCTGTTTAACACTTGTGAATAAAGAAAAAAACAATTGTAGAAATATACCAATCCCTTTTAAAAGTGTCTCTTCATTTAAAGCATCGGAAAGGAAGAAAAGAAAGGTAAGAAAGAGGGGAATGGGAATTGGGTCTGCAAAACCAATTATCCCAGAATCAAGCATTTAGCAATTTCCTAATTGGCATTTTTATCAGGCAGAAACCAGTGAATCCGATTTCTTTAAAAATCTTATGTCGTGGAGAAACACACACACACACACACACACACACACACACACACACACACACACTCACAGGTTTCCAAGAATCTTTAATGATTATTTAATTCTAATTGCAATACTTTCATTCTGACTTTGATTTATGGATGACAGATTTTTATCTACAAATAACAGGAAGAAACTAAGATCCTATTTCCAGGCACTGCTTTTGTAATGAACAAATATACACACACACTTAGATACATAATATATGTTAAATGTTGATAATTCTTTAAAGAAAATGAATAGAAAGTGTTATTAATTCAGAAAATTATTCTTTTGCAAAATACATAATTTGGGTACATTAGGGAAAAGAGTAAATAATAGTTTAATATGAGGCACTAAAAATACATGTATTAACAAAAGTTCAGGAGACAGGAAGACAATAAATTAATAAATCAATGTGACAGTAAGCTATTAATGAGCAATTCTAGACTCAGGAGCCTCGATGCCCACGCCAGACAGACCTGCAATCTGATTCTAATGCAAGTAACTCCAATGTCCAAAATGTATAGAAATGATAGAATTATTGAAAGTAGAAAATACTTTCTCCTGCAAGTATTTTCCCCCCAGAAATTCAAAAAGGGGTAGAACTAAATATCTTCCTACATCACTCCTATCTGCAATGTCCTTTTCTTCAACTCTGGAAATCAAAAGGTCATATGGAGCAAGTCACATGACAGCTGGCAACTCTCCTGAAGGACTGGCATATGTCATGTGTTTTGCTCTAAGGGGAGAGAACACTTAATGACTCCAGCCTGCATTCCGACCACCTCTAATCTCTCTTAGGCAAAGGATGAAGGGGGATTGGGAAGGAGCAGTCAGTTATCAGAGGCGGGAAAAAATAATTTCTTCTTGCATCGAAGTGCCAGGCTTGGGGGAGAAAGGCCATCTTGTGGTGGTGGTGGTGGTTGTTTAGTTAAAAAGACTTTTAGAAATGTCCCTCTGCCTGCTTCTTTCTCCCCTGAACCAGATGGAAGTCTGTTGGCTACTGGCTCAAAACAAATACAATCAAAACAGCACATGGATGAATTAAGAAGAAAGGAATGAAACTGTCTTTAGATGGATACTGCTGAAATAGCAGTTGGACAAGAATGGGTCCCTTCAAACTTCCTAGGCGGTTAGATGTAGCCTGTTCTGAATATTCCTGAATCATACCACACTGAAATATAAGCCTACTTTCCTACACTAGATGATAAGCAAATTCTTCATATTTAGTCAATTAACTAAATAATAACCAAGTAATTGAGTGTACAGTGAACAAAAAAGGCAGAGTAATCCTAGTTCCTTCCTCAAGGAAATTTTACTCCAAAACAAGGAAGTTTTCTTTCTGTGCCTGAACAAATTCTCTGATCTCACTTGGTACTTCTCCTCTCTGCCCCTAATTTATGCCTCAGACACACAGGCCTCTTTTATACTCCTCCCAAATACAATTTTATTCTTCCCTCAGGGCCTTTGGACTTGCTGTTCCCTCTACCTGGAATGTTCTTTTCCTCTAGATCTTTCATAGCTGATTCCTTTCTATCAATAGGTCACAGAATAAACTACCTTCTGAGATGGGCCTTTCCCGGCCACCCAAAGTAGGTCTGAAATAACTGCCACAGGGCCATTATTTTCTACGTCACACTATTTCATCAATTTCTCATTTATTGGTTCAAAGTTTATTTCCTCATTCCCCCAGCCTTGTAGAATGTTAGTTCTTAAAAGCAGTGCTTTTGTCCACCCCGTCCACTGGTAGAACAGTGCTGGGAAGATCAGAGATGCCCAATTAATATTTTTAAGTGAATGTGAGCAACCAGAGTTCAGAGTTTATGGTCAGGAATAAAAGAGGACAGGCTTGATCTGGCTTTTGATGATACTTAGAATTGCCAGAGGAAGATGAGCCTACTCTAGGCTGATGGAAGAAGTCAAGCAAAGTGAGTTCTGGAAGTATCCACCATATGGGGCAGTCTCAGGGAAAGGGCAGAGGAAAACTAACAAGTTTTGAGCCCAGTGGTGGGCTGGGTGCACTGAATTTCAGAGCTGAAAAGAATAAACCTCTTGATCCACATAAAGAGGCCTAAACAACGGTGCCTGGTGCAGGGCTAGGCACAGAGCGAGCTCCCAATAAATGTCTGTTGAATGCTAGAAATGTCTAGTCCTTATTGATATATTTAGCGGTGGTCCAAAAAGGTAGACACAGGAGATACTCTGTTCCCACATTAAGAGGGTTTGGCAAGGCAGGCACAGTCCCGTTACCTACTGACCTTGTCATGTCACGGAAATTCAGTCTTGGCCTTCAAATGTCAAACACTGAGTCTTAGGCCTAGAATGGCCCACACAGTGAGTGGAACTCAATTTTCCCAGTAATGAACCCATATAGGAAAAATTACTTGTCCAAAGTCATGTAGCTCGTTAGTGGGTCCTATATCTCCCTTCATTAAAATCCTCATTAGGGTTAAAAAAAAAAAAAAAAGAAAAAGAAAAAACCCAACTAATTCATTGCCAATATTCACAAATAAAGAGATCTCATATAAAAATCCAGATTTCTGTCTCCTCTTAAAAAAGCAGATGTTTAAAGCCAAACCAGCCCCTCATTTCTATGTAGCAACAATTGGCTACATCTGAGCCAAAGCTGTGACCTTTAGCTGGGCATGTCCTCTGTGTTTGTGCCAGTCCTCCAGCCTGGTCTCATTAGACAGTGGGTATGGCTCCATGACTGAGAGCCATCAAGAGGCTCCACTGCTCCCAAGGGTGCACGTCAGACAGGCTGGGGCTCCTGCTGGGAAGGTCAGTCATGGTAGCTAACCGGGACAGGTGTCCTCTCCACTTTTGTACCTCTTTCACTTAGCACAATACCTGAGATGCATCTCCTGAACTGACCAGAAGTGAATGTGTCCAGTTTGGAAATGGCACTTACTCCCAGGGCCCTGCAACTTTGTTAGAGTCAACACCGCTGTTGGAGAGGTATCCTCAAGAGATTTTGGAGTTTCAGTCAAAGTTACAGGAAGCCAGTGACTTCTGAGTGATACATGAGTCATAGGAAAGGAGTAAGTATATTTCTGATGAAAAACCACATGAATATAATACTGTGAAATATAGTCAGGATTGAAAAAGGTGAGCCTCACTTGACACAGGTGGATGACATTTTGTGCAGAGAATAAGGAAAAAGTGCTGATTCACACTTTATCATGAGTTTGTCTTTACTGCAAGAAAGGGTGAGCTGGGAAATACACATCTCCTGCTGTGTAAGGCTTATCTCTTTCCTGGGCCGCCAGGGCCATTCATTTCCTCCTGAACTTTAGCCATCAATCACTCTATTTTCTTCAATCTCCAATTGGTCTTTTCCTGACCTTGGATGTCCCCCAATAACCAGCACCTTCATAAAATATTCCTTCCTCCAGTTTCAAACCAAGCTCATTAAACTCAGCTATGCTAACATGTCCAATATTTACAGAAATGTTTTTGCAAAAAGAAAAAGTCTCAAATGAAACCCAAGAATAAACAGTCCAAGAGATGACATTGAGCAAAGTTTATAAATCACCTCTAATTGATCACAGCATCTCAAATGTTACCTTGTCAGATCTATCCTGAACATCTTGGCCAAAAAAAAAAAAAAAAAAAAAAAAGAAAAGCATCTCCAGCCTGCCCCACTTATTGCTTCTGACTCTGTTTTCCTTTCCTTACTGGTTTTTATCTCTACCTGAATTGATATGTATCTCTATTAGTTTGCTGTCTATCTCCCTGCTAGAGTACAAGCAAGCTCCTTTATGACAAGAAGTTGGCTGGTGGTTACTGTGGTATCCCTTAAATCTGGAAAATGCCTGATACTCAGCAAACATTTTTTGAGTGATTGAATAAATAATATTTACTACAGTGGAGATTCCCATTAGGAGAATACTCAGAATCAAGTTAAAAAGCCAAAATTTTCAAATTTT
>RJWJ010019788.1:0-30505 GCA_004363605.1 Indri indri | reverse complement strand
GGCCTTCTGTCCTGGGCACGGCTGGGTGGGGCAGGCAAAACCCCACCGTGAACTCACTTTAAATATGTTTTCCTTCAACTCTCCACATCACCAGGGAGATTTCCTCCGTTATTGGATCTCAATCTGCTCTCGGAGGCCATTCTCACGGGAGAGTTTCAGCAACGTGGGGGCTGCCGGCCTCCGACTGATCCTTAAAAGCTTGTCTCGAACCTGCCCACCTTTTCCGTTTTCTGCTCCTGTCCTGCCCCAGGCCCTGTTACGTGTCGCCCGTGGCTACGGCGGCATCCACCCGCAGACCCGCGCCGGCCACCCATTTCCCACGCGGCGGCCAGACCGCTATTCCGCGAACGCCGAGCGAGCGCGCCATCCCACGCGCAAAGAGCAGCGGCAGCTTCCTGCCACGCGCCAAACGGCATCCAAGCTTCTCCACGCACTCGGCGACGTTCTCCGCGACCCGCCTCCGGCCTGTTCTACAAGCCCCTTTCGTGCCCTCTCCCGCCCTGATCGGGCAACGCCAGTTATTTGCTGCATGGCACACATGGCAGCTTCGACCCAGCTTGTTTAAGGGGTGTGTGTGGGCGTGGACGGGTGGTGTTTGCTTTTTCTACTAGAGTGCGGACTCCGCCGTGGCTGGGACCATCTCCGTGAGTGTTGGCCACTGCTATGCACAGAATCCTTCGCGATACTTTTTCCTTTCAGCTGAGATGGAACAAACAAACACTCTGTTCCAGGCCTCTGCTGTCCTTTGTTGAGAGCAGGAACTCCCTGCAAAGCCCCCACCGGCGAAGGGTACCTATGGGGGCCTGGGAGGAGAGCGAGGGGGCGGAGGGGGTCTCCGGCCTTCTCCAACTGTGCGAGGTCAGCCAGACCTCTCTGTCCCAGGAGGGCAAGCGGTGGGCTTTCCTTCCATGGCCTGGGGCTTCCCTCCCCGGGTCCTCCCTTCCCGGCTCCCAACAGAATCACGCCAAAGGTCTGCAGGGACCTGCTTCCCTCCTGTTTCATTAAGACCCAAACAAGAAAAATACGAAAACGTCTCTCTGCCCCAGAGCAAGTCGTGACCCAATTTCACAAAACCAGCCGCTGGGACACGCAGGCCTCCGCTATCTCCCCACGCTGGCGAGACCGGGATCTTCCGCCGCAGGGAGCTTCCGTGAGCTGTTCATGGGCAGAGCGCTGTTTGGAGAGCCGGGAGACAGGGGGCTGTCCTGGGATGAACTCGTCCCTTTGGGAGTGGAGAGTTGCACGGCCCACGAAGATCACTGATCCAGCAGGCTTGGCTGCTGCTCTGCCAGGCGAAGAAAATCGCCCCAGGGAGACGCCAGCTCAGGACGCCCCACGAGCTGGTGGAGGGCAGGTCCGCTGGGTGCCCCCGTGGGCTCTCCCAGCCTCAGGGGTCCAATGAAAGCATCTGAGATTCAGAGCCAGGTCTCCCCCTTGGCTAGGTTCAGGCCTCTGGAAAGTGCTGGTCCTTCCTGAGCCTCAGTTTCCCCACCGTAACCGGGGTTACCTTTCTCCCCCTGCCCCGACCCTGGTGGCCTGTTGCAAAGCTGAGATGACGCGGCCGCCCTACAGCTGAGCGGGGCTGGAGTACAAAGCCGTCCTTGTCACTGTTGTCAGCAGTGAGCAAACTGCTGCCACACCTCGTTCTAGATTCACCTTGTCCCACAGCCAGAAACCTGTGGAAGTGACAGAAACAGTAATGAAACATTAAAAGTCCAAAGGGGCTCTGGAGTGCATTGGTTAAAAGCATCAGCCTGTGTTTTTTTCCCCGTGCAAGTTCTCCGAGTCTCCAAGGGTCACGCCGCCGTGGGCTGTCCCGGGGGAGCAGGAAAGCGCATCGGAGGAGGACCGGTGGGAGAGCAGCCCGGGCCCGGGAGGGGGAGGTCCTGCCCTGCCCTGTCCCCCGCAGAGCCTGGGGAGCCGTGTGCCAGGCTGAGGGCCCCCCTGGGGCAAGAAAGCGGGAGGGAGGAGGATGTGTCGGTGTTCGCGGGCCCTGCGGAGAGCTGTGAGTGAAGGTCTCAGCAAGCCCCGGGGGAGCTCGCCCGGCCCCGGCAGGGCTTCCGGACCAGCTTGCTGGTAGTGAACGTGGCCTCCTGGGCCCCCGCCTCGTCCCCAGGGCTTCTCACCCGGCAGGGCCACGGTTATGCAGCTGCTCTAAGAGCTGTCTGGTCTCCCGCCTGGGTTCACCCAGGGCGGAGGTCGGATCCTCACCGCCCCTCCCCTCCCGGCTCAGGCAGGTGCAATGGCAGGACCCGTGAATGCGTAGCACGCCTGCTTTTGCTACGCACCTGTCCCCGTCTCTGGCGGCGGGCCCTGCATGCAGATTTTCCATGTATGTCGTGATGGTGTGAACGCCGTCAAGACAGACAAGTAAGAACTGGGGCGAGAGGGTCCACAAGAGCGGGGAGCTCTATGTTAATTAGAAGAAAAATATTGATTAGCCACGTGTCCTTGAGGGCCAGCCCCCGAGGGCCTGCCGAGAATCAGAGACGGCTGCTGAGCTGCTCTAGGTGGGGCAGGGAGACGCCAGGCTGTGCCCCGAGGGCAGTTGCAGCAGGTGGATTAGGAGAGGCGGAGGGTGAGGCGCCGTCTGAGTGACCCCTCGCCGAGACCCCGCGTCCTCGGTAAATACGACCAAACTCACAAAATGCCCGGTGAGTGGAGTGGAGGTGGAAACCGTAGACAAAGTCATGTTTCAGCTCAGGTTTGCATCAAGGGGAAACAGAGGCAGCTGGCAGAGGCCGCAGGCGCCGTGAAAGGGTGAGCTCCAAAGCTCACACAAAGCAGGGACGTGTTTTGGACTTTCAGAGACACTGGCAATGGCGGTGAGATTTGACACAAGGGGGTGTCAGAACTCCAAGGGACGGTAACAGCCCAGGCGATCTCAGGGTTTGATGTCGTGTAAATAAAAAAATGTACCGGCCTCTGTCCTGGTTCTTGGGAGGTAGACCCTAAATCCTTGGAGTTTTCCAAGTAACAGGGCTACCTTTGTTCTCCATGAGCCTCTTAGATCTCGCCAGAGTTTCTGCAGTGAGATGAGTCAGGGTGGGGCTGGTTGGTCACCAGGAAGACCACCCATGGTCTTTGAACCCTCCTGACCTCCAGGCAGGGGAGGACGGCTGGGGATCGGGTTCAATCACCAGCTAACGATCGAATCAATCGGGTCTTCAGAGTGAATCCCCAATAAAAACTCTGCACACTAAGGCTCAGCGGTTCTGCCTGGTTGGTGGACGTGGCAACATGCCAGGACGGTGACGCGCCCGCGTCCACAGGAGTGAGACGGAGACTCTGCGTTTGGGACCGTCCGAGACTCCACCCTCAGTATCCTTCCTTTGGCTGGTCCTGGTTCATATCCTTTATAATAAAACCATAATCTAAGTGTAGTGATTTCCTAAGGTCCGGGAACAGCTCCAGTGAATTATCAAACCTGGTGGGGGAAGGGGGTCATGAGACTCCCCCAAACTTGTCACCGGTTTGTCAGAAGTGTGGGTGACCCGGGGACCCCCGGATTTGTGGTCGGTGTCTAAAACGAGGGCAGTCTGACTGGGGACTGTGCCTATGAGCTAGGGGGGTCTACGCTAATATCAGGCGGCTGGCATCAGAATTAGACGAAAGCACACCAGTTAGGTAGGAGGAAATAGATCTGTTTCACCATGTGGGTCCCTCTCTCTCCTCCCACGCACGTGGGAAACACTCACGTTGCAAATCTGCAAAAGACGCCCGTCCTCTCTGCCCCCTCTTTGGCCCGGGGATCTGGTGAAACGCAGTCGGTCTTTCCCGTAGGCAAATTGTGCCTCCCCTCCAAAGACAGGGTGGCCTGAGCCCGGGGCAGGGCTGCCCGCCCGAGGCTGCCCGGCTGTCGGGAAGGGAACATGCGAACGATCAATGTGGTCCCACCTTTGCCATGGCAACACCAGGACTTCAGTCTGGGAGGTCCTGGGGACCACAGTCTGGTTCTGAGACATCTTCAAGATGCTTCTGCATAACAAGCATATGGTTTTGACTTTGATTGTGTGTTTATTTAAAGAGGCTCAGGGAAGGCTGGAGGAAGTTACCGGGGCAGAGAGCACTTAACCGAAGTCACTCCTTGTCCCAGCCACTGTCCCTTTGGTGAGGCACACAGTCCCTCGAGAGGTAAGCACCGGAGAGGATCCGGATTATAAACGTCTCCCTCAGAGCCATGCAGTTTCATTGTACTTAAAAATAATTAAACAAATCTGCAAAACATGTTTCCGTTGCGTTGGTTTACTTCACTTGGCCTCGCAATGTGAGGATCATAATTACTTAAATATTTCCTTTTACTATTTTTCAAAACATTTTTCTAAATTGTCAAAAAACATTCTGGAGACAGTTGGATAAAAAACATAGTGAACATGTGTCTGATTAATTTTTTAAGACAATCAAGATCAAATGCAAAAAAAAAAAAAAAAAAACGATTGGAACCGGTTTCAGCGTGACAATAAAACACAGAAATCTCGGAGCAGGGAGGGTGGTGAGTCACAGGGAAAGAGCCTTCGTCGTTTTTTGCCACGGTGTTTATTGGAGCTCGGATGATAGTGAAGGAACCGGCCTGGCGTGGGGATCGTCCAAGGTGCCCCACGGCCCAAGGAGGCCGCCTCTGGTCGGGGGTGCTCTGCCGACCGGGTTCTGGGACGCGGGTCTCCACGGATGCCACGCTTGTAAAGCAAGAGCTTGCTCTCTGCAGCCGCTCTCTTTGTCACCTGTCATTCCAAATAACTCGAGGGCAATCTGCCGGCTGCGTGACAAGCAGACCCGTCCTTCATCTGCCAACTGACAATCAGGCCACCCTCCCGAGGCCACCCGTGGGGCTGCTGGGTGACAGAAAACCACTTGTCAAAGGAGAGCTTGTGACGTGAACCCACAAGCGCTTCCTAAGCTCAAACCGAATGTCGTTTTACTCTATTCGGTTTATTTTCTCAAGTCCCTTTTTTTAATACTTATTTTTTTAAGTTCCAATCAACAACAGGGATCAGGGAATGTGATCTCTTTTCCTGGCAAAACACTCCTGTTCCTCTGTCTTCCTTCCCTGGCATCCGCTGCCTAGCAAGCGCCACGGGGGAGGAGAGGCAGGACCCCTTGTGAGAACTCTTCGCTTTTCGGGGAGCGAGGAGAGGGTTCCAGGCAGGGCAGGCTGCTGCCAGACCATCCGCCCGTGGGGAGGGCACAGCCCCGACTTTGCTGATGCCTTTGGGTCGCCAAGCACGGAGGAGCACACACTGGGTCCCGTCCTAAATCCCAAACTGGATGTCCTTTGAACGAAAGGCGACACGCCGAGGCCATGACCCTATCCAGGGCTCTCATATCCCCGTGGCCTTTTCTTTGTTTTATCTTTTAAAATTTTTCCGTGACTTTTTACAGTGCAGACATAAATGTGCCTGTTTGTTTGAAATGGCAAAACACAGGGGCTTGTTTGCCCTGGGTTCCTCAGCACAAATAAGCATCTTTGTCCCAGCTGGGTGCAGTGGCTCACATCTGTAGTCCTAGCTACTCTGCAGGCTGAAGTGGGAGGATCGCTTGAGCCCAGGAGTTCGAGACCAAGCTGGGCAACATAGCAAGACCCCCATCTTGAAAATTAAAAAAAAGAATCTTTTGTCACTTATAAGTTGCAGTGATTTAGACGTATTTTGCACCCATAATTCAGAGGGTATTTCTTGTTGATCTTCGCAATCATCAGAGGTAGGTCCTGGATTTGGAAGATTCAAGGGTGGGGGCCTGGACCTCCCACCCAGAGTGCTGTGTGCTTGTGGAGGCAAAGAGCAGAGAGGGGGTCAGGGCAGGGAGCTGCAGCCTCACCTGAGCCACCTCTGCCCCGCCGGCTGCAGCCTCCCTCCTCCCGCCAGTTCTCTGCCCACGAAGGTGTGGCCGGCTGGAAAGGAACCTTGGGCTTCACTGTTTTCTTGAGGGTGGCATCAATCACGCGTCACCTTTGCTAGGGAATCTGAGGGCCTCCTGAATAATTCAGAAATGCTACAGAGAATACTTGTTGCTCCCAAGTGTTGATGAAAATATCAAGGGAATTAATTAACAGTCAATTATATCAATTTTAAACTTGGACATTGATTCTGATGCAGAAAGCTAAATCTGCATTTTTGCTACAGTTCCTTTCTCTAGTCTCCGCTCGTCTGACTCATTTCTAATCAGACTTATAAGGGGGAACATGCTCAAATTATTTCCTTTCCCTTGCTCCGTTTCAGCTTGCTTCAGATAAATAAGGATAAAAAAGAACTGGTTCGGTGGTAAATATTTTCCACCACCGTAGGTGCACAGGTGTTATCTTGGTCTCTGTAGTAAACTGCTTGGGGGAAAAGGGAGTTTGAATCGATGGATAATAAATCACCAACAAAAGCGAAAAAGCAAAAATAACGTACATGCTATTTGCATAGATACGTATATATTTTGCACAGACCGTCACATGCGAGAACTCACAAGGGGTGGGGAGATGGCACAGGAAAATCGCAAGTAGCGTCTCTGTGGCCTGTTTATTACAATCGGAGCCCAGGAGTCGGTCCACTCTGCACGTGTGACGAGTTTGCTAGACATTCGTGAAACTTCACACAGGAAGGGATTTTTTTTTTAAAACCCTCCGTGATCTTTGATATCAAGAAAAGGCATTTCATTGAAAACAGTCTTTGCATGATTTGGCACGAGTTGTCTAGACTGCTTTATGAAAAATGACAGCTAGTAGGAAAGTAATTAAAGATGTATTTTGCTGAAAGCAAAAGTATTTTTGGAATCAATACCAACCATCTTTAATTTGCCAGCTCCTTCCACAATCGTCGTGTGGTATCTGCAGGATCTCAGTTCTGGAGAACGAGGGTGGCAGCCCCTTCCTGGTGGAGATTTTGGGGGCTCTATCTGCTAACCCAGCGTCCTCAAGTGGGGCTGGAGGTGGTCTGGGCGGAGGAGGCGCAGCGGTCGTGCCAGGGGAGGAGAGAGAGCTGGCGTCTCACGTCTCCCTGGGCTCCCCACAGAACGGCCGGGTGTTTGAAAAGTGGCAGCGATGGAGAGAGTGGCAGTGGAGGCTGGTGGTGGTCACGGTGCCTCTGGTTTGGGTCACAGACACAGGGGTGGGCGCCTTCAGTCACGCTTTTCAGGAGTCTCAAGGCGGGAAGGAATCTCTCCGACCTCTTCTTCCTTCTTTCTGGGAAGCATGTTCCTCGGCTGGTTGGGAGCTCCCTGCGGGTCGGGGCTGCACCGCCCACTTCCACGCGAGGTGCCAGGTGCACCGCATGTTCTATGCCTGGGCACAGCTCGCCCGACGGCTGTGCGCTCGGGCTCCCAACCTGCAGGAGCACCTCTCTGGCTCTACTCTCCCCTTCCCTGCCCCACCTGTCTTCGCACCTGCTCGACACTCACACATCTTTCAGGTGTCCGCTCAGACAACACTTCCTCCAGGAAGCCTTCTTAGGTTGCCTCGCCCCCTCCCAGCTACATCCAGAACATCAGTTCTTTTCCCACCTGATCCCATCACACTGTAGTTGGTTAATGGCCTACCTTCCCTCCCACCTCTGGGGACAGAGATCACAATTTTCTCACCAGTTTGCTCCCGTTTCCTAGTCTGGAGCCCCGTACAGCAACCGTGGGTTTGGGGGAGGCGGCGGCAGGAGCTGCGGGTAAGAGGCCCCGTGTCCTCACACTGCAGTCGCATTTCTGCCCCTCGGTTCTCTCGCCCCCTCAGCCTGCAGGTCTCCGGGCCCGACCTTGGGTGTGGTCCCAGGTATGCACACGCTGGCTGTTCCGTGTCCTTCCGATTAGAGCTGTGAAGACCCCTTCCCCCTCTGAACGCTGGAGGAAAGCTGGGATCAGTCCGCAGGGACCCGCACAGGTGGGAGGAGACCGGGGACCTGGGACGCCTGCGGATGAGGGCAGGCAGAAGTTAGGAAGTGAAGTCACTGAGGAAGGAGGCTCGTCTATGGGGTGCAGGAGCATCGTGGCTTCGCGAGACTCAGCTCTGCTGCAGCCTTGGGGCCCTTCCACGTTATTCTGCAGCCCACGGGGACCAAGCTGGCCAGCCTCACTAGGGTCACCTCCCCAAGTCAGGGCGGAGACTCCACTCGCAAGGTCAGTGGTCTCTGCACTCTGATCCTGCAGCCCTGGGGGTCCTCCGGGGGTACCATGCCAGGAGTGGAAGCAAAAGGCACCCCACCTGGCCCTCGGCTCCTGTATCAGCTATTACAGGTCTGTTTCTACCTGCTCTGTTTTTGCAAGGACTCCTGTGACGCACACACACATATGCACACAATATATATATAATTATTAAAATATGTCATGCATGTCCATGTCACCTGTGGCACATACGTGTGCGTGCGTATGTAAGAGCACACGGACACGCAGAACAAACTACTGCACATCTTTCTGCTCATGACCGCATTTGTGCAGCAGATACATTGTGTCTTCCCACTGAAGTTAGTCGATACACTCAAAGTCGCACGCACAGCTGTGCTGCGGAGGGGATGTGTCTTCTGGCCCAAGTTGCAATGTCTAGGTGCTGTGGATTTTCGCTGCTGTGGATTTAACGAGGCATTAATTTTTCCCCTCATTGAAATGCATAGTCAGACGTAGTTAATCTTTGGGACACTGGCTGGTCGGATGTCTGGGATAAGCGTGGATTAAGGGAACTCTGATTGCCCATCCTCTCGGAGTGCCAAGGAACTTGGAATTCGGGGTGTGGGAGGGTGTTCTGGAAGGGGCAGGGGCACCCGTGGCAGAGCTGGATGCGTCCAGAAGGGATTTTGATGGATGCTGGTGTCTGTGTTGGCAGCCTGCGGGGATTTCTGGGAAGACGAGGCCTTGTGTGCTCACGCCAGGTTTTCAATCTGTCTTTACAACGGGGAGGGATCTGAACTCAGCTTTCCCGGGGCTCTTCCCCTTGGGCTACGGTTTTATGGCCGGATGCCACGGCTACCTAGCAATGCTGCCCCTTTCTCCACGTGACCATCCTTAGTCTACTGAAAAACTCAGTCCTGGACTAGTCCAGACAGAAAATCAGTCCTATTACTCACTCCTCGTTGCAAACTTCATATTGCTGGTGTTCCCAGTGGAATGTGAGCTCCACGAAGGTATGTCTTAAAGGTATTTGCAAATAGCTCCAGACCTTGGCCGGGATGTGAACCTTTCATCAGTTCTGGCCCCTGGGGGGGGGTCTGAGCAGAGCTTGTCCAAGGGGAATCTTTTGTCTGGTCTGTGTTTCGGCCCACACAGTCCCCTGGGTGGGGTAGGACAGATGCTCTCAGGTCATCCGCCATATCCAACCTCTGGATGGAGTTACGGGCTCTTTGACTTCAGTCTTGCCTTTCCCAGGTGTGTTCTCTGCAATCGCAAAGGATCCATTCGTTTTCTCACACACAGCTGCAGTGAGGCTGCCTGTGACTAAGGCTGATCTCTAACGTCAGTGCTAAAGTCAGCCCGTCAGGCCTGGGCACAGAGATGCTCCAGCACCTGCTGGGGGAGAGTGGAGGCTGGTATGAGTCTGTTGGAGGAGGATGTGGAAGTAGATTTTAAAATTAAATGTACCTGTAACTTCCTGATCCAGCCAACTGACTTCTCGGTATCTCTCTGTCATACTTTCTTGGACATGCAAACGCAGATACGAGAATAATTATCGCAACCCGTTCATTACAGTGAAAGATTGAAAACAATTTACATGTCCGTTAAAATAGGAATAGCCAAATAAAAGTGAATGCAGCCACAATGAAGAATACTAAGCAGCAATTAGAAAAAATGCAATAAATCTGTGTGCACTGATATGGATAAGACTCCAGCCTGTACGGTGAGCGGGAGCACATGCTCTGGACAGCTGTATACTGGCTCCACGGAATTTGTGCTAAAAGAAATAAAAAATAAATGATTCTGTATTTCCTATAAGAACATATATGTTCATATATTTGTGAATGATTGTGAAAAGGCCCAGGAGAATACATACCAAACCAATCCCTGTAGACACTTTTTAAGACGAAGAGGAACAGAATTGCAGAGATGGACAAAGGGGTTCAGTGTTTCCCTTTTATGAAAAAAGAGGTGTGTCATCCTGGGAAATTCAACATTCGGTAAAAGATTACAAGAATTACAAGCTTACGAAAGCTTACAGCTCATCTTCAAGTTTACGTTGCATATAAACCTTCATCCTGTCCCATGGTGGGTCCTTGGCCATCAGTGGCCATGTGCACAGCGTCAGCTATGAACAGATCTGCCGTGAAGGGGCCAGAAGGCTGAGTCCGGCCTTTGCCTTCCAGGCACAATCAGATTAGAGGATAAACCAAGTCTTGGGCCCAGGACACAGGGAGCAGATAATCCCAGCAGGCACCAGGGCAGGATGGGGTGGGAAGTTCTGCCATGGCTTTGGTTCCCCAGGTCCCCAAATGGGAACTTGCCTTTCGACTGTCCATGCCGGGGAGCCATCCCTGGTCTCCGTCTCTGAGCGCTTCTCCCTTAGGGCTTGGGCGCAGAGGACAGGATGTGGGTTACTAGTGAGGGCGGGAGTCTCCGGAAAGGTTCCTTAAGAGGAGGTTGCGTGGGGCCTTTGGTTGGGTCTTTGCTGGAGCAGGTCGGCACTCCGGGATAGAAGCCTGAGTTTGTCAGGAATGTGGTAGCGACACTCTTTTTGGCTAAGTCAGATGCCACACCCACCTCTCAGCGTCTCTGCTTTCAGCAGAGCCAGGTGGCTGTCCCATGAAGGGCCCTTGCCACCTAAGCATTCAGTGAAAACCCCCTTCTTGGAGCAAAAGCTGTGGGGCTGACCCTTCTGCTCCTGGAGCTGCGACTGGGGCTGGGACTTCCTCGTGTCTGACTCACGTCAGGGTCACCGACTCACAGGCATGCAGCGGACAGACAGCGGGTGCCAGCGAGTGTACCTTAGACAGTGGCAGAGACTAGAGCGTGCACACACCGTCTAAACGCATGTGCCAAAAACTTGCCAAAGACTGTGGTTGCCAAAAGTTCGTATCATCGAGTGTAATTTCTCAGGTTGTGATTCCTGGCTAAAGGGGTACTCAGCACTAGTGAAGGGCAGAGAACCCAGGTTTGGAGAATGTCGGCGTTGGCGGCTGGTGTCTTTCCTAAGTGACGGTGACCCTGACACATGTTTAATCCTGCTCCTCTTGGGTGGGCCTCAGTTTCGTCGTCTGCAAAGTACGACAGTCAGAGAACTGAGCCGCAGGGTCATCGCGGACTGCTGTGAACAGGTGACCCAGCACTGGGGAGGGGCTTCATGTATGATGCACGTTGGTAACTGATCACCCTGCACTTTGCCCGGGACCCGCAAACACTGCTCTTCCGCGGCCTGGCTCCTCCGCCTTGCATCAGCTGCAGCCAGCCGCTAATGAGGGGAGATCTAATGCCAGCTTTAGGCTGGTGTGGAAATAATCTGCTTCCTGTGCAGGCAGGAGGGGGTGCAGGAGCGGCGGCGGAGGGGCCGGCTCCTGCCGTCCCCTGCATTGCTGCCATCACCGCCAGGGGCGTGGCTGGGGGAAGAAGGGGTCCCCAGCCAGGGTCCCCACCAGCGGGGCTGTAGCCGAAGCCCCTCCCACCTCCTGCAGCTGACTTCTTCGCACCGTTAACCAGGGCGGGGACGTCCCCAGTCGCCGCGCCGAGAAAACTTCGGGTGCCTGACCCCAACTCTCCTCACGCACGGCCGCTCTCCCTCGGATTGTTTCATCAGCGTGGGTGCTGTCAGCTCCAACCTGACAAGTGACAAGTCTCAGGCTCATGCTGACTAGATAATCAAAGTCTTGTCAGGGCTGTCAATACCCTGCGGATAGGAGAGGACAAAGAGAGGAGAGGTTTCCGCAGACGCCGCTGCCTTCGCACGAACGCTGTCGAAGCCGCTTACCCAAATCACCTGTTCGTCCCTAAACGTCACTTACTACCGAGACTGCGGGATCGAGAGCACAGACCCTGAAACGGAAATCATAGCCGGACACGGTGCAGTGAGAATGCAGATTTTTCTATTTGGGGGAAGATTATCTTGCAGTTCGCCATACGAGAAATGCACGCACGTGTTTTTTGGTAATGTTTGATAGCAGTACCTTGGTGGAAGAGAATTTTCCGATAAAAATATATATTATCAGAAATCTAAACTGGAAAATGCCAATTAAGCAGCACACACTTACGTATATCGTATCTTTCTGGTAACACGAATAACGGAACCGGCTATTGCAGCATCTGATATAGGGAATAACGCAGGTGCCGGAATGTTCTCTGGGCCCCCACTTTGGTCTCATTTGTGAAGGTGCACGTGTTGCTGGGCTGGTCCCCCCTCCCAATCTCATGTTGAAATAGGATCCCCGATTCGGAGGTGGGGCCCAGTGGCGGGTGTTGGGGTCGTGGGGACGGAGTCCTCACGAGTGGCTCGGCGCCCTCCCTGCGGGGATGAGTGACTGTCCCTGTGTGAGCTCACAGGAGAGCTGGGTCTTTCAAAGAGCCTGGGTGCCGCCCCCTTGCTCCCCCACGCCCCTGTCACCTTGTGACTCACCTGCTACCCCTGAGCCCGCTGTCACGAGCGGAAGCCCCTGAAACCCTCACCAGGAGCAGAAGCTGGCGCCACGCGTCTCGCACAGGCTGCAGAGCCGTGAGCCAAAGAGACCTCTTTTCTTCACCAATTGCCCAACCTCAGGTGTTTCTTTACAGCAACAAAAACATGGATGGGCACATTTTCTGCCCTGCCTGGGAATGGCAGCCGGTTGCCCATCTCTGCCCGAACCCCAGCAGAGACGGACATAGGCTGACCTCCCTGTGCAGAGGAGGGGACGCCAGGGACTTGGAACACCACGCCTGGACGCCACGGCTCAGGGGTAGCAGGGACCTGGCACACACCCCTGCCTCCCTTCTCCTCCATCCACACCCAGGTCAGGGCTAGCCGTCACCCCGAAAGCAAGGCAAAGGGCTCTTGCTCGATGATACACAGCTAGCCCGGGCCAGTCTGTCCCCGGAGCCCTTGCTGGGTGGCTGTCCCACTCAGGTCACTGCAGAGGGAGGCTGGTCTCCTCACACTCAGAGCCAGCCGGCCACTGTCCCTTGGTGTCTGAACCCAGGTGTGCCAGCCTCGGCCTCCTCTGCTCTCGCCCTCTGGCATGGCCAGCCCAGCCACGGGTCATTCGGTCTGTTTCCGACTCTGCCAACGTGGTGCCCCCAGGGCCTTTGCACCTGCCGCTGCCCCTGCTCCCTCTTCCCGGCTCCTTCTCAAGTCTCAGCAGAGACACCCCTCCCCTTCCCTGGCAAGTCCCCACTGCCCCCGACTCCCGACAGCCCAGACCCACGGTGCCCACCCACCCTGCTCCCTTCCCGCCACTCATTGTCTGTTGCCTTTTCCGTGTCTTGGTAGCACTGACCGTTCCCTAAAACGTCCTTGCTCCCGAGCGTGCTTCCTCGGCGGTTGTGTCCCCTCCCAGAGGCAGACAAAGAAATCCACGGGGCAGAGGCCTTTGTCCTCAAACTCCTTGCTGTTTCCCGGCACCGTGGCAGTGCCCGGAAGGTGGCAGATGCCAAAGGATGACCCTCTGCCTCGGGACAGAGTTAGGGGCCGAAGGGACTTGGGGATTCCTGCCGGTCGGAAGAGACACAGGGAGCCTTTCCCCCCAGGGAGGGCCATGGGCTCTTGAACCTTGTCCTTCTAAGGCTGGGGCTGAGCCAGGCCACCAGTCACTCCCTGAGCAGACCTCTCCGCTGCGCGGGCCCCATACTTGCCTCGGGGGCACACGCTTCTTAGTGCTCACGGCCGCCTCTCCCTCCGCATGTCCCTGGGGGGCTCAGGGGAGGGTCCAGTATCCATCACGGGCAGGTGTCGGTTCCTCCGCCCCAAGGCTTGCGCTAGGCCCTGGGTTGCAAATATAAATAAGGCTCTATCCCCACCTTCCCGCATCTTACAGTTTGGCAAAGGAGACGGGCACATAAACGTATGAGAGAACACATGTATATACACACGGTGTGGTTAGGTGGGAGACAGAGGTGGCAGAAGCAATAAGGAGGGGCTCATAGTCAGTCCGGAATATCCCGGAAGACTTCCTGGAGGAGGTGACACCTAACCGAAATCAAATCGGACTTTAGAATGAAAACTAAATAAAAGATGGGCCAAGGTCTTCCTGGCTGAGCAAATAATCATGGCGCGCGTCTCTGTGAGTGTCATGCCTGGGCTGCACCTCTCGGAGGCTGGGAAAATCTGTAGGTGTCGGCACCCTGGTGGGGAAGGCTCGGTCCTTATGCAAGAGGTTGCGGTTCTCAGACCACGGTGCTTCTGACTTCTGTGTCTGTGCGTCCCTGGGGACAGGTGAGGCACAGCCCTCTGCTCCAGCCGCTCCTGCTGGTGGCCCTGCCCGAGTCTCTGTCTCTCTCTGGACTCCGCAAAGCCTTTCTGAAAGCTCCTCTCTGTCCGTTCCCGGCCAGTGCTTTAATCCCCCAACGCTAAAACTGACTGTCTTTCTCCCACCTGCACCAGCGATCGCTCTGGCCTTGCTTTTACGGTGCAGGAACGGCCGGGCTCCCGCTGAAATACCGCTCACCAGCCCGGGCTGCGTTGACGTGCAGGCAGCCACGTTCAGCAGGGACTCCGAGGGGGACAGGGGGCGTGCGTGTGAGTGGAAGCCAATATTCCCCTGCCTAATTTATATTTTACATTTCTGTAAAATCATGCTTAGAGTATTTTGGTAATCTCTGCTGAGATTAAGTATAATGCTGTACGTTTAATTGATATAAGTGGTTTCAATTCTCCTTAATATGACAAATCTCCAGTGTGAAATATTCTTAGTTAATGATCAACATAAAATAGAGTTCATTTTTAATGTGAGTACAAGATTTGAATTAATTTGTAGCTAGAGCAGGGTGATTAAATTTTGTGTGCATTCCGTGCTCAGGCACATGTGCGGTCATACATGTGGACCGGAGCACGCATACGTGTTCTGGGCGAGGACGCGAGGCGTGGGCCCCTTCTGGTCTGAGCTGAGTGTCTACCCTTCCTCTCTCCCTCTGTCTTGGAAGTGGCATCTCATACGTGACGCGGCTGCCCCTCCACCCGCGGGGTCTTTGTCTTTGCAACTCATTGGTCTTTGGTGCAGAAGGCCTTCCTAGTGCCTTCGGTCACCCGGCCGGAGCCCAGGCGCGTGGCAGGCGTCAAATCAAAGCCGGCCAGAGTCTGTGCAACCCGCAGCAAGGTCTTCCCTTCCTCCCAGCTTTGTTTCCGACACGGCATTTGCTGGCCTGAAGATTAGCATACCGCTTTCCGTTATCAAAACCATACGATGGCTGACGTCATCCAGAGTAGTTCAATGGAATTTTCAAGCTGAAATGGTTCCTTGCAGGGTCACGTCCATGGGGAAGGGCTCGGGAGCTCCGGAGCAGACCCCCAGCAGGGCCGATCAAAGCCGAGAGGTTTGTGTTCCCCGCCTCAGCCGATCCCGGGGCTCCCCGGGCAAGTGTGTTTTCCCAGGGCGCCGGCGTCAGGAAGCAATTGCAGAAAGCCGGGGCTGTGATCTTTGGCTCTTGGACCTCGGGTGAGGGCCCATTCGGAAACCGCTGCTGCCCGGATTGCTTTGAGATAACAGCGATTTTCTTACGACCGCTAACAGAGAAGGGGGGCAGGGGTGAAATAAAAGCTTCAGGGAAAAGTGCCAAACTGAATTTGAATATTGTGGAAACCACGCCCGGGATGGAGGCGGCAACTCGCAGGAAACATCTGTTCCGACCGGACCCTCTGCTCCTTCTGCAGCTGGAACACAGAGCTAAGACTCCTGTAACTTTTCCTGTGTGATGCAACCCATTTTAGAGACGGTCGTCAGCAGGTGAGCTCGCCACGTGGCTCTTAATATTTCCAGTTAGGAGTCACCTCTCTAATGATGATGGGATCTGAATCCCAATAATAAACCCCCCAGCCCCTCCCTGAGGCCAGGCAGGGGTGCAGGGGACTGTGCTCAGGCCAGTTCAATTTCTATTGGCTTAGGCGGCTGCAGAAAGAATCTTTAATCACCTGTATGATATTATTATTGGCAATGCCGTGCAAAAAAAGGGCAGAATGCTTCGTTTTTCTAGATTTCCTTTTATATTTCAAAATCGCTTTTCTTTCAAATTAGTGTATCTTACACATTTTCTTAAAAGGAGTTACTCACTCACGGTCTCACTTATTTTTCCTTTTGTCGGCTCACGGTTCCTTTTGAAATCACCACCTCTCAGGGACCGCAGACCTTCCAAACGCCCTGCATAGGACATGAAAGGCTTGAGCGTATTATGTTGCGATTTTTAAGAATGGCATAGTTTTAATTAGAAATGTATAGATGGATAAAAATAATGCTGTTGCACGTTAACTCATTAGGCATTTTATTACTCTTTGATATAAAAAAGAAGTATGCCTGGCCGTAACAAGGAGGCACAATCCGGGTGTTTGGAGGCTGCCATGGAGTTCCTGGGGCCAAAGGGGGCTGTTGGGAGGCCGCTGGGTCAGGACGGAGGGAGGCTGGGGGCCGAGGTTGGGGTTGGGAGGAAAATGTGTGCCCCTCAAAAGACAAATGAGTACGCCGAGTACTGTGAAAATGATCTCTCCTTGGAATCTGGTATCGAGCCCCAGCAAATGCTGTCTCCCACCCTGAGTACCCACCACCTTGCTTACCAGTTATCCAGGGAATGCTCTCCATTTCTCCCCTTGACATTTCTAGATAAATAAATAAGTGGCTAATAACCTCCGCAGCACCCGCAGAGGTTATGTTTCGAAAGGAATCCGTCTTTTATGCTTCGAACAAAGACACGTGAGTTATGTCACTGTTCCCTTTGGGACGTCATCGATCCCTCGGTTTTCCGTTTGGCGCAGGTGAGGCTCCCCGCCCTAAGCTGTGGGCTCCCTGCAGGGGAGGAAACCCGGGGCCACCGCTCCACACCTGGACTGGATCCTGAGACGTGGGGGTGGCCGGAGGGCTCGGTAGGTGCTTTAATGGCTGACACCTCAGTGAAGCTGCCCATGGACCCCTGGCTGCTGGGATCTACGCAGGGAAGCTCCTCTCTGGGAAGGGGCGTGAACGTGAGATCGTGTCTTCTTCTCTGCTCCAAATGCCTCTGTTGCCAGCGGGGCCCTGCAGAGGGGATGTGGGTGCCCGTGGACCAGGGCACACTTACTAGACCCAGGGAGAACAGTCTTTGCTCTGGGCCTGCCAGCTGTGCATGGTCCGAGCGTGGCCGGGGTGGACCCTTCTTCCGGTAAAAAGGCTAGAGTATTTCTTACCTGCCCAGCCCTGTGCTGTCTGTCAGTCACTCCCACCGACTCCACTGAGCTTCATTCAGCAGACGTGGGCCCTCACCAAGGCATCTTGCCAGGCGACACCAATGGGCGCTAAGTCCATGCACTTAGCAGCTACAGGCCATCACTGTTGGGCCAGGCTTCCCCGCACCCCGAGACCCGTGGCCAGGTGTGCTGGAGGAATTCTGGGGCCAACAGAGGAACTTCCATCATGTGGAATTTCTGCAGAGAGGTGTCTTCCAAGAGAAACAGAACAGCTTCCCCATTAGAAATGGTTTGTGGCCAGGAATCTCCAGGCTGTCACAACTAATTACGCAGCCTACTCATCAGCAGAGAGCTCGGTGGCGTCCTGACTCGGGGAGTCGGCATCTGTTCTAAATCTTGCCCTCGGAGCAGGAGCGGTGCCAGATGCTGCAAAGACTGCTTAGCTGGGTACAAAAGATGCTGTCACCGGGCCCAGAATGGAAAGAAGCCCTGGTTTGGTTTGAATAAGCTATTTTTTTTTTTTTTTAAAAAAGGGATAGGAAAAAAGTAACTGAAATATACCCAATAAAAATAAGCTCCCATATTCTCTGAGAAAAAAATATAGGCAACTTACGTCTGATTAGAAATACACATATTCATTGCTCCAGTTTCTAGCATAAGTAGCAAAATTCGTGACCTCCTGAACTGGCCCAGGCAACAGTTTTTAAAAGCTGCTTCTTTGAGACAATGCACAGCAGGTTCAAGATATTTCTCAGAGACCTGGGCTCTAACCTTCCTTGTCAAACTTTCTCACCATTCCTTCTTTCAATGACAGCCAGGCAGGGGACACAAAGCACTGAGGGTGACACACACCTGTACGTTTGTGCCGGCGAGCGATGCTCTGTGCTCCGTGTGAGCAGAGGCGGAAGAGTGAACCCCTTCACCAGCATGGGCTATGCTTTCCCCAACTTTGGCTTCATATTTTGGCTGCTAATAACAAAAACAAATATTCATTGAGAGCCTTGACTTGGATCGAGCCTGCGTGCAAGGGCACAGAGATCATGCTGGCACAGAGTCACGACGGGGCGTACATGCTACCTGGTGAGACCAACCACACCTGCGTGGAAACTCCACAGTGCCAAGGACAGAAGGATTTCCAAGTCTCCCAGACAGAGCTGCTGTGTGATGGTCCATGCAACGAAACGGGGAGAGAGCGTCACCTGCAGGAGTCCAGAGCAGGGCTGAGTTTTACATTGGGAAGGTTTTCTGCGGCGGTATTTGAGGGGGACATAGAACATGCCAGGTGGGAAGGAAGGAGGCGTGCACGCCAAGGCTGAGAGCTCTCCACCCACGATGCTCTCCAGGAAGGCGTGAGTGAGAAACGCTCCAGTGATGTGATTTCCAGCTTTACAGCGATGACCAAAATAAGCCCACACTGAAGTACTTACTAAGGGCTTTTCCTTCCTGGCCCTCATAATGCGGTGAGCTTTCTGTTTCTGTTGGCATAAATAAGTCTGCTCACCTGGAGATAGGGTCACATGCCTTGATGATTAAAAGGGACTCAAAAAATGGACTTTTCTGGTCTCTTGATTTTTACAAAGAGGTGAGGCCTGGCCCAGGGGTCGTGGCGGTAGGTGGTCTCCAAGCTTTGAGCTCTGCAGACCCAGAGGGCACAAAGATCTCTGGCGCCCTGTGCTTGGCACAGACAAGGCAGAGGCGTGTGCTGGGGGCTGGGCTGCCCCTGGCTTCCCCGGTTCGTGTTGGCACACGGGTTGCCTGCGTTTGCATGGGGACGTGGGGGCTGACAGCACCCCGCGTAGGGCGTTGGGATCTTTTCAGAGACTTCTGCAAGATTCGGGGCCGTGGGCCGACCGCCCTAGACTTGGGGAAATGGCCCTGCTTTTCCGTACGTCTTCTTGGTCCGAGACTTCTTGTTCCGGGAAGAGCTCGTCTGTTCGTATCCCCCGTCCCGGGCACCCAACACAAACTGGACAAAGGACTTAAGATTCCGTGAGAGGCAGGGGCTATCTCTGCTCTCAACCTTGCAGCCGTCCCAACGTAGGGACTACACAGGGCACGGAACGCAAATCCAAACCCAGGTAAATAATCCTGACATGTCGGTTTCTGAGCCACCTCCCTGGATTTCGCCCTGTAGGTTCTCACACCCTTCCTGGTGCTGGTCGGCCACATAATCCACTGGCCGAGTGAGAGGTGAGCAAGCTGCTCTCCCAGCTGCCTCTGCGCAGGGCAGCGTCTCTTCCTGGGGCTCCAGCTAGAACCACAGGGATGCCCTGTCCGGGGGCAGAGAGCTGCCGCGAGGTCCCCTGGCCCCCTTTGCTGGGGGGCCGTCATCGCAAGGCAGGACAGCAGCAGACAGTGGCACTAGCACGAATGTCATCGCTGCTGGAGGTGTGCGCACTCCGCCCGAGCGTCCCCACCGAGGCCTTGACTGACGGGGGCCGCGGAGGCCCCGGCTCTGTTTGCCCGTAGGAAGCTATTAGCCTCGGTAAATACCGCCTCTCCCGAACGACTTGATCTCTGTACTCCCCGATTCAGTTCCTTTGCAAGGTAAATAACTATAAATATTAATACATGTCAATAGCTTTATTAATAAATGAATTCTGGCCGTCTAAGAGATTCTGCACCATGGGCTTTTTTACATATTTCATGTGGCTTAACCATCGTCGAATGAAGGATGCATGGAAGCTTCTAGCACATCAGAAATCGCGGTGTTTGCAATCCCTGATATGTTGGCCATCCAGAGTGTTAAAGTTGGTTTTTTGGGGGCATGAATTTTTTTTTTTCATTTTTTTTCATTTTTTAAAATTAACATTGGGCATTTCATTGCCCAATGTTAATACCAATTGATCCTTAAATAAGAAATACAGTGACTCATCCACGCCCACGCACGTCTTAGTGTTAGAATTTTAAAGTTCCAATTGCTGACTTCTCACCAAAATGAAGCTTAACAGATTCTCCTCATAAGAGCACTTTCAAAAACCCAGTGATGAAACACACCCGTTTCTCATTTGCGGTTCACTTGGTGTCTTTGTCATATCGTTTCCCCAAACTTCACCCTGGTCTTTTTTCAGGAATTGTCTTATGACGTTTTCTCCAAGAAGACTGAGAATTGTAATTCTTAAAACCAAGTCAAGTATCCAGACAGTGCATTCTGGAAAGTCTAACGTGAGCTTGGTGTCTTTCTGCCTAGTTTTGAGTCTCGTTTCAGAATAAGGGATCTCAGGAACAAGAGTTTCAACATTCTACGGAACGTGCTTCTGTATTTTTCCTGTAGTTTCCTCCTGGAGCCATCTGCAGTCTTGGAACAGGCAGCGAGAGCTTTGTGGGTTTGGCTAGGACAGGCGGCCTGGTTCCAAGGCCCCGGGCAGCTCTCTGGCCACGTGGGGGAGCTAAGGTTGGAAGCGCAGAGATTCCAACCTAAACCTCACGTCGTAGACAGTGTCTGAGCTCAGCAGCAACGCTGAGATCATTCTCAGACGTTTCCCAAGCCTTCAAGCAAAAGGAAGCTCTTTATCCCGTGTTTTCAAGGGACCTACCAAAGCCGCATTTGTGTTTCCAAATACTTTCCTTTCCCTTTATCCGGTAGGTCACCCTTAAACTCCTCCAAGAGACCAAGCTGAGCAAAGAGCTTACTAGGGTCAGACGCACCCGAGAGGCATTTGGTCACCTGCCCTGCTCTGTACTGGCTCCAGGAGGCCGGCAGGTGGCTGGGAGGTGACTGATCCGACTTATGTAAAAGGTCGCCCTGATGGCTGGGTGGATGGCAGAGGGGACGGTGACAAGACGGGGAGCAGAGAGATCAACCGTGAGGCGCGGCAGCAGCCCAGGTCGGAGATGCCGGCGGCGGGACTCCGTGTGACAGAGAAGCGTTCAGAGAGGAAGAGGAGGATAGAGATGCGGCGGGGAGAGACTCCGCCGGGTAGACCGAGCGTGCGGGGGGTGGACGTCTAGTGCAGCCTGCAAGTTTCTAACTTGACCGGCAGGGTACACAGTGACAGCATCTACTGAGATGAGGCAAATGGGCTAGAAAGAGATTGAGGGAGAAAATACCTGTTCCAGGTGGTCACGGGAGATTTGTGTAGCCGACAGCAGTACCTTTAGTGGGGAACCCAGAATGTCGTCATCTAGACACGTCTGGAACTCACAGGAAAGGGGGGGTTCTAGAGAGCTAAAAAGATGTTCAAACAGAGGAGATTGGAGCCCCGAGCTGGCGGACGGGTGGGTTAGCGGGAGGAGGGCTTTGAGTGGGGAGTGAGCCGGACGGCGCTCTGACAGGTATTCATTTAAAATATTCTTCCAGTCGTTAATTGCAGGAGCCAGGACTCACTGTCAAAATATTCACCAACAGAGATAAGACGTGCATCCCTCTCGGACACCCCTGAGCCCCTGTGTTTTCTCCGAATTGATCCATCACAACCAGCGTTGTGCCCACCTCCTCTCCGAGCTTCTAAAATGCACCACACACGTTTACATGTACATCTCGATATACGCAAACGGCATGTTTCTCGACGGTGCTGTCTTTTATTTTCACTTAGCGTGTATCTTAGAGATCTTCCCGTGTCAGTACACGTAGGCGTCACTTGGTTGTTCAGACTGCCACGTGGGGCTTCACGGCACGGATGTGCCACGATTCACGTAACACGTCCCCCGTTGCCGGATGTTCAGGTCGTTTCTCCTTCTGTGCTATTCGTTGCACCCCAACGTCTGGAGGTCGTGCAGAGGTCGTGTGGAAGATGAAGGGCCACCTAAGGGCCTGGGATGGAGGGAGCGCCTGAGGAGGAGGAGGAGAGGATGGGTGTTCAGAATTCTGGAAGCCCAGGGTCGAGAGCATCTGGGAAGAGGAACACCACTGAAAGGTTAGAGAATGTAAAGATCTGGATGCCTCCGTTGGATTGGGGAACAGGGAGCTCTTTGTCGACTTGTCAGAGCTGTTCCGACGGAACGGTGAATGTGGAAGCCAGAGGGAACGGGGTGGAAGAGTGACCAGGAAGGGAAGAAGCAATCCGCCAGTGTAGACGACTGGTTTCCTACCTGGAAAGGCTGCTGCGACGATGAGCTGGGAAACAGGAGCAGCCGCAGGAGGAAGTGGGGTCAGGGAGATGGTATTTCCTTCCCTTCCTTCCTTTCTCCATTCTTTCTTCCGGCTGGGAGCTGCGAGGCGTTGGTCAAGCCACAACTTCGCAGCGCCTGTGTCTGGGTTTCACGATGGAATGATGATGTCTATAAACACACAGTAGGCACGTTAGAAATAATGCTTGAGTCAGCGCAGGAGCAAAGCAATTGTTTCTTGCAGTTGTTTTCCGATGGGAAAATGCCTGAAGGTCCCTTAGGAGAGCGCGGGCACCCAAACCGCCAGTGGCCGCCATGCGAGAGCCACACTTTGGGGACTCTCCGGCTCCCGGCTCTGCCACAAACTAAGGAGACCATGACATTGGCCCTGAGGGCACTAGGAGGTGCGTGGTGTTCTCTGGTGGCCTTAGCCAGAGGCTGGGAGGTGCCCGTAAAGCTGGCGCCAGCCAGGAGTGGCGGTTTCTCCAGCGGGTCCCAATGCGTGGCCAGCACCCCGCCGCTCTACCTCGTAAGACTCTTTCTCCAGCAGCTGTGACCGCTTTGTAGAATCAGCAACAAAGAAGAATTTTTTGTTCGGATACATTTTCTTCCACAGGAAAGAAAAACATTGTGGCTACTTTGGACTTTCACAAGATGCATTTTGCATAGCGAGAAATGCAGAGTGGACGTTTTCACTATAAGGTGTGACGGACCCGAAGCTCCTGGCGAGGGGACCTGCTGCGGGGGCCGAGCTCACCCACCAGAGAGAGAACAGTCGTCGCAAACACGGGGCAGCGGCGGCGCCTTGGAAATGGCGCTCCACGCCACTTGTGAGGTCTGGCCACCGCGCCGGACTCTGGCTGCTTGGGACATAAATCGCCTCTGAGCACCCAGGACCTCCCCACCTCCCACTGCCATCCTTGGACCCATTCCTCAATCCCCGTTCGTGCCGCGGCCCTTTTTCTGAGCCTTGATAATGCCTCTGAAGGGAGCTGGGGACACTTTTGCCCTTTATCACGAAATAATGCAACATCCTGTACATTTATTACGGTGTACATTACGACCGCGCTATTAGCTAAAAAAAAAAAGACAACTTACATTTCTCCGAAGTTTTCCTTTATCTTTACCAAACAGATACCCGCTATGACTGCGAATTTAATGGCCCTAAAGTTTAAGACCGGTTTGTAAACACAGTCCCTGCTGGCTGCTATCGATCTTTCGCTATTTTAATGCATTTTTACTGACCGACGTGTCCTGTGGTAAAGAATATTGCCTAAATTAGTTATCTGATTGGTTCTTTTGATTAATGATGGGCTCGTGCTTCATTACACATGACAACATGATCAGAATAATCACCGTCGCTCTACGGGGCCGGGCCCGGCATTTTTTATCCCTTCCTTTTTAAAGTTCATTTATAAAATTATTTAATGTATACGTCCTAAGTTGTAATTTATTTACATGACACTTTTTTCGATGGGGAACTGTTGTACTGTGTCACAAATGGCTAAGAAAACAAGGTAAACTAGATGTAAGGATCAATGTCTCTTGGCTCAAGGGGAAAAAAAACGTAATCAAGATTCAGGAGCTGACCTTGTACCAAAGTCCAACTTGTCACAGAACAAACACCGAGATACCCAACAAATCACCGGGCACAGCAGGACATGTTCTCAGGCAATCTCTTCTCTCTGTCACCTTCCTTCTGCAGGGAACTTGGCGTCCTTAGACCTCCCAGCTCCCTTCCTTCTGTGCGCGGAATGGGGCGGCGTGAATTCTCCCTGCAGCCTGCGCTGGTCAGGTGGGCTTCTCGTTCGTACGCCGATTTGGCGAGAAGCTCTATCAGGGATTCAGAGTATTCAAAGTCTGAATTCGGAACAAATCTGCGTCAGAAAATGTTGCGTATTTTTAAGCCTCGGCGTTGTATTAATTCCGGAGAAACAAAAAGATTCTAATTTAGTCGACTAAATTGTTGGTATTGCCACTCCTCAGAGTACCCGCTTTAGTTATGGTTTGGCTTGATAAAAAAAAAATAATAATAATAATTAGCTATGTAATCCATTGTACGTTGTGAGTCAGTCCAGCATATTTGGGGTTGCTCAAGAAGGTTGCTCTCTTCAAAAGTTTCCTCTCTCCCATGTCCCGCTAACCCTCTAAGAAAGGCCAGGGGGAGAAACTTCTGGCGTGCCCTGTTTTGAATTCTGTCATTTTGTTGATTGCTGGAGTCTGGGGTAATACGGTTTCCAGGGAGCCGGTGCTGGGCCCCCAGGAGTCAGCCGTGAACTTCGGAGACAGATTCCACCCCAGTCTTTCCTAAAGGCCCCATCACCCCGAGGCAACCTGACAAAGCCTCCAGCTATCCCTCCTCCAGGAAAGCATTGCTTGGTTAACAGCAGACAAGCCCGGGGTCATGCTGGGTTGTATTTTTATTCTGAAATGAAACATGTCTCCTCCCTCCCCTGGTGTGCTCTCACCTCCCTTGGGTCACCTCCGTGTCTCCTCTGAGGGTCTTTGCCATCTCGCTAAAGCTCCTTTCTGCTGCGTGGAGCACTGGTCCGGTGAACGTGAGAGGGTCCCTGGGCCCTGGGGTTTCACGTCAGCGAGTGACTCCTGGGCCCGTGTCTAACACCAGCTGAGACATATACGTGATGTCAGAGCTGAAGGAAATAGACCCTCTCCAGACATCTTCTAGAATTCTTTGTCATCCTGCTCACGTATCGCCCGTGGGCACGGGGGCCACTTGCCCGGCTCCTGCTGAACTTGGGCAGAGAGTGGGTTAGGAGGTCAGATGGGTTGCAGGGTGGGAGTGGGTGGGCTGGAGACCCTTCCCAGGGTTGGGTGGGGAGGGGGCACATTCCTTCCCACACACGGGCCCGCGTGTAAGTGTCACATAAAACTGTCGTCTTCTGTCCTTTCCTGGGGCCAGAGGATGTGGACTCCCGGCCTTCCCTTGAGTCACACAGGCTGGGCGTTACTTCCTTACTAGGTGGGGTTCTAGCCCTCTGCCCTCCGTTTCCTACGGTTCTTGTCAATTCCTGGTCCCGTGGGCATATTACCACCATGTTGCAAAAACCAGACAGACCTAAAGCACCCCGTGCACAAAAATAGTTTCCGAGTTCAGCCTCCTAGCCTCTACCTGAATTTCAAAGTAAACAGAAGACCAAGACGTGAGTTTCCAAGCAAAGGCACTTAAAATAAAGTGAAGTGGATTTTCGTGGTCCCTTTTCCCCCCTGGACTTAATTAACGTTGTAAATAATGCCTCCTATCTCCTGCATAATGATTTGCTCTGTTATGCTATTAAAAAGTTCTGTTACGTCAATTCACGCAGACAGCCATTTGCACGGCTCAGACATGAAACAGAACTTCGTCGAGAGCCCACCACGGGGAAATGACCACGTGCGTGCTCGAGCCTGGGCGCGTGCGTGCGCCCGCGGCCTTGGGGGGCTTTCTGGGGTGTGAGATAAGCAGGCATGTGAGATGATGTTGAATATTCAAGTTACATGTTAATATGATTAAATGACTACTGGGTCGCCCAACATAATCAATTGAAATATTCACCAACTTTGTGTTGGAATCGGAAGAAATTATTACCTTGAGGCTGCCAAACACATTTCGCAGCTTTGCATTTGCAATAATGCGTGTCTCACTTAGCATTTAAAAACGTATTTTTGACTTTAATAAAGCGAGATGAGGCTATTAAAGAGACACTCACTCGCGTTTGGAAGAGGATTCCGGAAGCACACGGGCCACTCCCCGGGAAGGTACCTGGGAAGCGGAGATGCTCCCTCTCTCTCTCCCTTCCTTCCGAGGGGACCCGAGACTGAGTTTTCCAAGGAAAAGGATCCTATTCCAAGCCATTCTTACTAATGTGTCACTAAATTCTTTGCCTTCACTCTCAAAAATCCTACAAAATGACTTAGCCCCTCGATGTGATTTACTCGCGTTTTAAAACTCCGTGCAACACCTTGCAGATCAGACAGATGTAAATGTGTCTTCTCTCCTACTGAACGAGCACGGCTAAAACAAATAAAATCAAAGATGCGTATTCGTTTCCCATGGCTTTTGCAAAACGTAAGTGATGGGAGGGAAAGCAGCCGCCATTCGGTCCTGTTCTATTATTGACAAGGGCAGAGGTAGAAATTAGAAAACAAATCCCCTTTTAAATGAAATGAAGTAAAAGGCCTCCCTCACTCGGAGGAAATGCTAATTGGAGCTACCTTGCTAATGCTGGCAAGTCACAGGAAGGAAACATTAAGTTATTATTTTTAATAATGTTTACAAGTATATCCAGCCATTTCCAGCCGGTGAAAGATGTCAGCCTTGGCCGAACGTGGCAGATCTACTTTTCACCAAAGACGCTGCCCGTCTTCCCCCTGATAGCAATCATTAATTTTATTTTTTAACCCGGTCTTCAAATGAAGACAGATGAGCCGGAGAGTTTTAAACGCAGGCTGCTTATGTTCAGAAAAATGGCTGCGAGACGCCGGATCACGGCATCCGAGCCGAGGCCAGTTGCTGTTTGGGAAGGAAATAAAAACACACGTAAGATGAACAGCGGGGCCGGGCCTCGGAGGGGGTAACAGCGAAGGAAGGGGCAAGAGCGTGCGGGGAGCAGGGTTGCACACTGCTCTTTTGGTCTGAGTCACTTCCTAATTGCTGTGGAGACTAACTGATACAATTACGGTTAATTGCATTTGATAATTTTAACATTACATTTTCATATCTATTTCTTATTAACAGCCTTCCTCACGTCAGACATCAAAGTGCCTTTTAGGGACCACATCATGGATAGCATTGTGCCAGATCTTTAAAAAATTTTTCTCACCCGTGCAATTTCTCATATAAGCCATATTTTTAGTCAAATGTCAGGTAGCCTTATTTGCTTGCTCTTGCTTTATTTTTAAGTCAAAGATTCGGACGTGGTCGCACGCTCACGCTAAGCTGCTCCAGGAAGTTTGCACGATACGCTCATCGTAGAGGCTGTTAAGAGGACATTTTACTTGTGTGCTGTGTAGATCATGTCACTCTGAGAAACCGGATTAAAATGCATGTGGTTCCATTTAGTGACGGGGTTGGGTTCGGCTCGGGGAGAAGAGAAAAGAGAAGATAGAAGAACGTGTTGGAAGCACTTGCAGAACGGAGGAGAAGGGACCCCTGGAGGTCTGCACTTTCGCAAAAGCAAGGAGAACACTGGAAAAAATGGTCAAAGTCAACGCTTCCAGAACTCTGGAAATTAACTAAGGCCCTCCAACAGTCTGGGGAGCAGGTATTCCAGAAAACCCGGCTGAGCCTTGGCAAGGAACGACAAGCTCGAAGGCATTTGAACTTGCCCTATTTCCATGCCCCTGTCCCCGGCTCTGTGGTAGTCTGGAAGGCGTCAGCCTCGAAACCATAGCAGGTGTTAGAACCAACAGGGTCAGTGTGGATTTGGAGCTCGCAAAAGCTCCCGTTCCTAAGAATTGTCACTATTTTACCTGTTGGGCACATCTCTAGAAAAGCCCCATCCTTAGGGCTTGTCTTTATCGGACTCAAGGTACCCTCGCTGGGCACAGCCCTAACTCCAGGCGTTTGTTGAAGACAAGCAGAGTAAAGTATTTAACATCACCGGGGGCTGAGGCAGCGAAACCAATTGCAGCAAATGAGAAGCTCCCAAAAAACGTAAATGTAAAAGAAAAATCCGGGAATGGGATGAGTATAGGAGGCTCTGAAAAGCTCTAGCATATTCCTGGGGATCTAGAAGACCTGCTGGAGCTTTTCAAAGTCACTTCTATTCAACATTGTACTGAGAGTTCTTACTAGGGAACTTAGGTTAGAAAAATGAATAAAAGGCATTCAGATTGGAAAGAATTAAAACTCTCTATTTGCAGATAAGTTCATGTATATAGAAAATCCTAAAATTTTTAATCTACTAAAAATTGTTAGCACAATAAATAAACTCAGCAGCAAGGCTGGAGGACGCAAGATTAATACACAAAAATCAATAGTATTTCTATCACCATCGTTGAACAATCAAATATTAAAAAATAAATTTCATTTGCAATGCAAACAAAAAAGTTAAAACATTTTAAGGAATACATTTAACAACTAATTGAGGGACATGTATACTGAAAACTGTGAAATATTGTTGAAAGAAATTAAAGAAGATCTAAATAAATGAGAAGACGTCCCATGGTCAGAGACGGGAACGCAGTTGGATTAGTCCATGGATCTAAAATTGATCTACAAATTTAATTCAACATCTACCAAAATCCCAGCTGCCTTTGTGCACAAATTGGCGTACTGATCTTAACATTTATATGGAAATGCTAGAGACCCAGAATAGCCAAAACCTTCCTGAAAAAGAACCACATTCAAGATTTCATACTTACCAATTTCACGGCTTAATGCAAAGCTACGGTAACCAGTACAGTGGGTTAGTGACATAGGAACAGACACATGGGAAAATAGGACAGACTGAAAGTCAAGAAATAAACCTTTATGTTTATTATTAATGGTCAATTGATTTTCGACAGAGGTGCCAATCCAATCCAATGGGAAAGAGTAGTCTTTTCAACAAACGGGACTGGGATAACTGTATATTCACATGCAAAAAAATAAAGTTGGACTCCTACCTCACACCATACACAGAATTTAATTTGAAAAGGATCATAGTCATAAATGTAAAAATTAAGATTATAAAAACGTTAGAAACTGTGGTGGTAAATCTTCATGACCTTGGGTCAGGCAACGGTTTCTTGAATATGAACCAAAAGCATAAACAATAGAGGAAAAAATAGATAAAGAAAGTGGATTTTATCCTACTGGAAAAGTTCAAAGGAAGCCATCAAGAAACTGAAGACAGTCCACAGAATGGAAAAAAGTATTTGCAAATCATACGCCTTATACGGATCTTATCTCTAGGTTATATAAGTACTCTTAAAACTTAATAATAAAAGATGACCTGATTAAAAATGGGCACAGTGTTTAGAGATTTCTCCAAAGAAGATATACACATGGCTAATGAGCACATGAAAAGCTGTTCGACGTCATTAACCGTTAGCCAGGTGTAAACCAAAACCATGGTGAGGTTCTCCCTCATGCTTACTGCAATGGCTAAAATCAGAGATAGACAAAATTATAAGTATTTGCAAAGCCGCGGAGAAGGTGAAACTGTTGTATCTTGCTGATTGTATTGTAAACAGACGGTTCCTCCAAAATTTACAGGGAGAGTTACCCTATGACTCTGAGTATACATACAAGAAATGAAAACAGAAGTGTCCACGCAGAAACTTTTTTTTTTTTTGAGACAGAGTCTCACTCTGTTGCCCGAGCTAGAGTGCCATGGTGTCAGCCTAGCTCACAGCAACCTCAAACTCCCGGGCTCAAGCGATCCTCCTGCCTCAGCCTGCCGAGTAGCTGGGACTACAGGCACGCACCACCATGCCCGGCTAATTTTTTCTATATATTTTTTTTAGTTGTCCAGCTAATTTCTTTCTATTTTTAGTAGAGATGGGGTCTCGCTCTTGCTCAGGCTGGTTTCAAACTCCTGAGCTCAAACTATCCTCCCGCCTCGGCCTCCCAGAGTGCTAGGATTACAGGTGTGAGCCACCGTGCCCAGCCCACGCAGAAACATATACACAGGTATTTACGGCAGTATTTTTCATTTGCAATTAATCCATTAATGAATGGATAAATAAAATACATCTATATAGTGGAATGGTGAGAAAAAGGTATGAGATACTGACATATACTAAAATGGGTGACCTTAAAAATACTATGCTAAGTGAAAGAAGCCATTCACAAGAGACCAGATATTGTGTGACTTCATCCACCTGTGATGCCCAGATGGGGCACATCCACAGAGACAGGAAGACTAGTATTTGTCAGAAGTTGGCGTAGGGATGTGGGGAGTGATTGCTAATGGGTACCGAGGTTCTTTTGGGATTGATAAAAAGGTTCTAAAATGAGATAGCGATGATGGCTACATAGCTCTGTGAAAATGCTAAAATTCACTTAATCGTGCACTTTAAAAAGATGAATGTTCTGGCGTGTGAATCATATATCAATAAAGCCGTTATTAAATAAGTATGATGGTGAAAATACAAAGACAATCCCCCAACTGGTTTCTTTTTATGCCATTAGTAGCCTCAAAGAGGGTAAAACAATCTAGAAATGATGTATTTGGTATATCCAGGAGGGTCGAGAAACACAGCATTTTACGCGATGATCACTGTCCTTGCTATGGCAAGGACACGTTCCCCTGTCAC
>RJWJ010019787.1:0-29848 GCA_004363605.1 Indri indri | reverse complement strand
ACCTCATGAGGGAAAAAAGGAGGATTCAAAACTACTGGGTGATCAGTTATTCAGATATGAAAAGCTGAAATTAGGCCTAAAAAACTTTACCACAGAATTTATGAATCTGAAATTATGTTACATGTTTTTAGAGTGGCTCTGAATCTGTTCCTGGTTTTCTAGGCTAAAGGTGTAAGGATCTTTCTGAGATCAGAACAAATCTAGAATTACGACAAATTTCCTACTTCCTTCCCTTTCCCTTTCCCTGCTTCTTTCCCTCTCTTTTTTCCTTTCTCTTCCCCTCTCTTATTTCTTTTTTTGTACTAAATAAATAAAGTCTGATTTAAACAGTTATTGAAAGATGAGAGTATCTGAATGTGGTTTGTCAAGAGTAATAAATAATCTAAACGATTTAAAATAAGTACATAGAATTCATTATTTCCTTTAGGCGACAAAAGTGACATTTGATTGTCATGGTCCATTTGATTTTGTTTCCAGCATGCAACAGCATCATCATAGTGCTTCATGTCATAATCGAAAAGTTTAACATCTATATAAGATAAAAACACTGGAAAATATAAAGTGTATTAATCTTTTAGCCATATATTGACATTGTATAACATAACATATTATCTACTAAATTGGGTATTATCGTGAGATTATACAATTCCAGCCTCACATTTGACTACTCTGTGTGATTTATATTCAACTTTGGTACATTTCTTTTCATTCCTCACATATGCGCTTTCTTACCTTTTGGACTTGGTGCATGTATTTCTCTCTGAATAGAGACCATCTCTTTCTCTCAAATTTATTCTTTCAAAACCCCTAAATCAAGAAAGACCTCAAGCCCCACGGAGTCATGTATAATACCAGTGTTACTCACTATTGCGCCCCTGGTGCCTTTTAGAAGATTCAATGTTAAGGTAGGCCTAAAATAAATATTATTGAAATAATATAGTGTGCTTATTTTATTTTTATTTTTTCTTATTTCAAAATATTAAGGGGGTACAAATGTTTTTGGTTACATGGATCACTTTTATAATGCTTGAGTCACAGCTATAAGTGTGCCTATCACTCAAATAGTGTTCATTGTACCCAATAGGTAGGTTTTCACCCAAACCCTCCTCTCCCCTTCCCCCTGCTTGATTTCCACTGAGTTTTGCTTCCCTCTGTACACATGTGTACTCATCAGTTAGTTCCAAGTTAATAGCGAGTACATGTAGTGTTTGTTTTTACATTCTTTAGATGCTTCACTTAGGATAATGGTTTCCAGTTCCATAAAAATTGTTGTAAAAGCATTAATTCATTTTTTTAATGGCTGAGTAGTACTCTATGGTATACATATATCACATTTTGTTAATCCACTCATGAAGCGATGGGCACTTGGGTTGATTTGACATCTGTGCAATTGTGAATTGTGCTGCAATAAGCATTCAAATGAAGGTGTCTTTTTAATAAAATGACTTCCTTTCCTTTGGGTAAATATCTAGTAGTGGGATTACTGGATCAAATGATAAGTCTACTTTTATTTCATGGAGGAATCTTCATACTGTTTTCCATAGAGGTTGTACTAATTTACAGTCCCACTAAGTGTATAAGCATTCCTTTCTCTCTGCATACATGACAGCATCTATTAAATCTATTAATAAGTTTTTGGAATTTTTAATAAAAGCCATAACAGGGGTCAGGTGACATCTCAAGTGATTTTAGTATGTATTTTTATGATTATTAGTGACAGTGAGCATTGTTTCATATGTTTATTGGCTGTTTGTCTATCTTCTTTTGAAAAGCCTTTGTTCATATCTTTTGTCCACTTTTTACTAGAGTTGTTTGTTTTTATCTTGCTGATTTGCTTGAGTTCTTTGTAGATTCTGGTTATTAGCCCTTTATCAGATGTATAGCTTGTGAATATTTTCTCCCGTTCTGTAGGTTGTCTATATGCTCTGTTAATTATTTCCTTGGCTGTGCAGAAGCTTTTAAATTTATGCAAGTTGCATTTATTTATTAATATTTTTGTTGTTGCTGTGATTGCCCTTGGAGGTCTTCTTCAAAAATTCTTTGCCTAGGCTGATATCTAGAAGAGTTTTTCCTACATTATTCTCTTCTAGAATTCTTATGGTTTCATGCCTTACATTTAAGTCTTTCATCCATCTTGAATTGATTTTTGTGAGTGGCGAGAGATAAGGATCCTGTTTCACTCTTCTGCAAGTGGCTATCCAATTTTTCCAGGACCATTTATTGAATAGGGATTCTTTTCCTCAGTGTATATTGTTGTCTGCTTAGTCAAAGGTCAGCTTACAAAATCAGTAGCATTTCTCTATACCAATAACAGTCAAGCTGAAAGTCAAATGAAAGACTCAATACCATTAACAATAGCTACAAAGAAAATAAAACACCTAGGAATATAGTTAATCAAGGAGGTGAACGATCTCTACAAAGAGAACTAGGAAACACTGAGGAAAGAAATCACAGATGATACAAACAAATGGAAAAATATATCATGCTCATGGATCACTAGAATCAGCATTGCTAAAATGTCCATATCACCCAAAGTGATTTACAGATTCAGTGCAACCCCCATCAAAATACCAAAATCATATTTTACAGATCTAGACAAATAATTCTGTGCTTCATTTGGAACTAGAAAAGAGCCTGAATAGCCAAAGCAATCTTAAGCAAAATGAGCATATCTGAAGGCTTCACATTATCGTACTTAAGAATATACCACAAGGCTATAGTAACCAAATCAGCATGGTACTGGCACAAAAATAGAGACATAGACAAACGGAGCAGAACAGAGATCTCAGATATGTTTGCTTTATAAATGAACCTAATTCTGTTTCTCTGCCTCATTTTTTTTTATTTGATGCCCGATGGGCTCCTTTTTGATTCTCATCCTGTCCCTAGATTATAAGCTAAGCAGAGTAAGCTGTGCTGTTTGAAACCCATAAAACCCATGGAATTTTCTGCACCACTCCTATGCTCAGTTCGGACCCTATAGGATTGTCCAGCACTTGGAGTTCCAGCTTGTCCTACATATGCCTTATTGCTAGGAATGTAGGTGAGCATATAGGTCCTACAATATTTAGGTGAAGATAATGTTTGTTATGTAATCAAGGATTATTTTGATTTATAAATTTAAATATATTCTTTATTGGAAAATTTCTTAAATATTTTAATGTTATCATTTGTAAGTCTTAAAGAGAGATTTATTACTTAATGATCATATCAAACTTATTTACTATGGAACTTTGTGTATGTGTGAATCATCTTCAATATTATCTGTGCTATACTTTGAAAACACTATAAGAAAATTATGAATATAATCAAAAGATTAATTCACATTTCTATACTGGGAAAATAAGCTAAAACTGAAACAAATAGCTAGTTTTCACTCTCTGCAAATGGTAGATTTTAGTGATATTTTCATCAGATACCAAATATTGTATCCTTTATTTAGAATCAAACACATACTGTAGTAGTAGAATATTGGATCTCTGAAATCTATAAATTCTTTATGATGACTACATATGGCCTTTATTAATTACTACCAGGGGATACTTTAGTTATATGATCTGGCAGCATTTGGATAGCAATATGCTCCATTTTTGTGAAGGATATCCTCAGTCATTAACTGTAAATTAAAGGTCTTGGAAATAATGCCTTTGAAGGGTGGATCTTTTGATATATCATTTTTTATTTGGCTGGAACTTTAACTTTGTTTTATCTCATAGATGATTTGAAAATGTCCTGCTATTTATATTTACCTGTAATATATGAGAGATAAGAGTTTTAAATATACTACCAGTTTTTTAAATTCTGTTGATTAGTATATTTTAAAGATTAAAATTAATGAAAAGCCATATAATTAATAAATATTATCAATAGTTCCCATTAGAGCAGCTCCAAATTTACAGTGAAACTTTACACTTAAATGTTTTTATATGATGTATAATTTGGATATAATGATGTGCTCTAATTTTAAGTGCACAGATTGAGAAATTTTGGTAAACATAAGCAATCATATAACTACACCCAAATCAGGATATAGAATATTAACCTCACCCCAGAAAGTTCATTCATGCCCACTTACAATTTCCTACCATAAAAAAAACACTGATCTCAATTACAGTAGCTTAGAAATTTCATATATGTATATATGAAATTTGTATACGGTCTTTTCTGTTTTGCTTCTTTCAATCAATATAATATTTTGAGATTAATCTAGCTTTTCGCTTTCATCAATAATTTACTTGTATTATGGAATAATATTCCAATGTATAAATTTATTGCAGTTTGTTAACATTTATGTTATAACACTTTTTTTTTAGTTTTTTTCTATTATGAATAAAGCTGCTATTAACATTCTTGTATAAGGCTTTTGTGGATATATGTTTTCATTTCTCTTGGCTAAATAAATAAGGGTGAGATTCAGTTGCATGCCTGAGTTATAAGAAATTGCCAAATAATTTTCTAAATTGTTCATATCATTTTATACACCCAGCTGGAAAATGTGTGAATTCCAATGTTTTAGCCAGTTCGGGCTGCTATAGCAAAGGGCCATAGAGTGAGTAGCTTATAAACAACAGAAATTTATTTATCATAGTTCTGAAGGCTGGAAGTTTGAGGTTTGGGTGCCAGCATGGTCCACTTCAGGGGAGGGCACTCTTGTAGGGTGCAGACTTCTGACTTCTCCTTGTACCCTCACTGGGAGGAAAGAGAGTGAGTTAGCTCTATGGCCTCTTGTTATAAGGGCACTAATTTCATTTATGAGGTCTCTACCCTCATGATCTGATTAACTCCTAAAAGGCCCACCTCCAAATGTCATCACATTGGGGATTAGATTCCAACAATGAATTTTGCAATGGACACAAATATTGAGACTGATCAGGGAAAATAGAGTGAAAATACAAATTAGCAATATTGAGACTGAGCAAGATGGAAGCAGTATAAACTCTGCAAATGTTAAAATAATAATGAAGGAATATTAGACACTCTATGGCAATAAATTTAACAATTTAAATGAAATGGACAAATCTCTTGAAAGAAATAAAATGCTAAACCTCACTCAAGAAGAAATAGATTATTTGATTCACCCTATGCTTATTGATTACATGTATTTATATTTGTATATATATATATTTTTTTTTCCTCAGCAAACTAAAAATAGAAAAGAATTTCCCCAGATTGATAAAAGGCATCTAAGTAAAACCTGGTTTAAAGCAAAGACAGAGGAGAAAATCTTTGTGACTAAAGAGCTCTTAGACACAACAACAAAAAAAACAAATTGATAAATTAGATTTCCTCAAAATTTAGCATTTCTCCTCTTCAAAAGGTATCTTAAAGAGAATGAAAAGACAAACCAAAGACTGAGAATAAATATTGCAAATTATATAGCTTATAAAGGACTTTTATTCCTTTTAGTTTTAGTTTTCATTTTTTTTTGCTTTTAATTATAAAGATAGATTGAATTTTTTTAAAATATTTTTTCTTTCTCCGCTAAGATGATTACTTTGTTCTGTTAATGTTATGAATGACAGATTCATTACTGTATGTTGAACTAACTTTACATTTTTTGTTAACATCATTTCATCATTATATAATATCCTTTTATAGCTTATTTGATTCAATTTGCTAATATTTTGTTGAGAATATGTGAATCTTGGTTCATGAAGGACATTGGTCTTTTCTAGTAATGTCCATGTCAGGTTTTGGTATTTCTTCCTTGATCCATGGATTATTTAGAAATGTGTTTTTTAAGTACCTGATAATTTCGACTTTCTATGTATCTTATTGTTATTGATTCCTAATCTGTCATGAAAAGAGAATGTACTTTGTATGACTTTCATAAAACTAGTTTTACAGTCCCAGCATATAGGCTATTTTAGGGTTGGTAAAATATGGCTTATGGTATAGCCCCTCATTATTGTGAATTAAGTTTTTTTTGTGTGTGTGTGTGTGTGTGTTTTTTTTGAATATAGACAAACCCACTTATTTATATAGTATGTATGGATACTTTTACACTAAAATGTTAGAGGTTAGTTGTTTATAAAGTCTAAGATACCTGCTATTTTTCTCTTTAAGAAAAAGTTTGCTAATTCCTATATTTTACTGAATGTACTACACACATTTCAAAAGATGTATATAGTCAGCCCTCCATATCTACAAGTAATACATTATTGGATTCATCCAACTATGGATAGAAAATATTTGAAAAAAAAAAATTGATAATACAACAACAAAAAATAATACAAATAAGACAGTATGACAACTATTTACATAGCATTTATATTTTATTGGGTATTATAAGTAATCTATAGATGATTTAAAGTACATGGGAGGATGTGCATAGTTTAGGTGTAAATATTTCACCACTTTATATAAACGACTTGAGCAGCTGTAAATTTCGGTATCTGGGGGTGGGGGGGTGGTCCTGGAACCAATCCCTTGCAGATACCGAGGGATGACTGTATTTTCTTTCACTGGTGTAGTATTTTACAGCAATCAGTTAGCATCAGCTATTTATACCGTTGTTTAATCTTCTATATCTTTATTGACTTATGGGCTTTTATTCCATCAATTATTGAAAGAGGTGTGTTAAAATATTCAATCATGATTATGGTTTTTCTATTTTTCCCTTTAGTTCTGCCAGTTTTAGGGTTATTGTGATTTTTTAAAGAGTTATTAATTTATGATTTGAAATAATGTTATTTATTTTATATTATTTATTTTTGTATCACTCTATTTTTAAATATAGTGTACCAATGCCTTTGTGAGAAGTTTTTGCATGATATATCTTTTCCTGTGGTTTACATTAAATTTATCTTTTTAAAAATATTTTAAATGTGTCTCTTATATGGGGCTAGATAGAATATAGTTGGTGATTTCTATTTTATCCAGTCTGACAATCTTTGACTTTTAATTGAGATATTTAGTTCATTAACATATAATATAAATTTTAATATGTTGAATGTTTTACTAGCTTGCTATAAGTTGTCTCTTTGTTTCCTCTGTTCTTTGTTTCTTATGTCCAACCTTTTGTGTCTTTCTTTAGGAAAACTTAGTAATTTTGATATTTTATTGCTTCTATTGGCATTTCAGGTATACTTATTTGCACCTTATTAGATGTACTTATTCGATTAGTGGTTATTTTATAGATGACAATATGCACTTTATTTACACTATGTCTTTATTTAATATTTTACCATTTCTTATATAACCTCTTAAAACAATATAATTACATTTATATTTCTTTTGCCCTTTCTGTTATTGCTGTCATACATTTTACTATGACATATGTTATAAACATGTCAATCCATTGTTATTGTATTTTGCTTTAAATAGCTAATAGACATATTTTAAGAAAAGAAGGAAAACTTTCTTTTATATTTATCCTACATTTTCCATTTGTAGTGCTCTTCCTTGTTTTTTCCTGTAGACCCAAATTTCCATTTTATAGTATTTTTTTGGAGGGGGGAGCTTGAAAATGCTTCCCTTGCAGTTTTTGTAAGGCATGTTAATTTTTGCTTGCCAACAAATATCACTATTTCTCTTTCATTTTTGAAGAACATTTTCATTGTGCATAGAATTCTAGGTTAACGGTTTTCTTCTTTCAGCATTTTAAAGGTGTTATTTTATTGTCTTCTGGCCTCCATTGTTTCTGACGAAAAGTCAGCTTTTATTCTTATCCCTTGTATGTTACGTATCGCCCCTCCCTGCACAACTCTCTAAGCCCTACCCCCACGCCCTGTCCTCACATTCCAGGCAAAAACTCTTTATCTGGCAGGGTTTCTCCTTGGACATTCCTTCCACCAGTCCCAGAAACTGGCTGAAGATGTGAAAGTATCTTCCATTCCTTTCTCACTTAAGAAAGATTTGTCTTACTGGAGTTTATCTGGTTATTATATGCCCACAGCCCTTTGATGGCTTTAAAGAAAATTATGGCTTTTTGGTTCATTGTTAATATCTAGTTTTAATGGGTGTGAGTGCATTTCATGTTCTACATACTACCTGAAAGTAGATCATCACACATATGAATTTTAAGGGCAGTACAATTATAGACAATTTTAGTCTTATTTATCTAAGGACACTTATTTAATATGTGGATATATGTGTGTGTGTGTATATATATATATATATATATATATATGTGTATATATGTATGTGTGTGTGTGTGTGTATATATATATATATCTTTTCCAAGGAGTAAATAACTTTGAGAAAGACTTGATCACAATTTAGAGTCTTAATATTGATATACATAAGCTATTTAATATGTATTTACTAAATATCTACTATGTCTTTAAAATTAAAATTATGCTAACTGCTATGGAGCCATTCTTTTTGCAGATATAACACATTAGCTCAGAGGAAATTATATGTTAACACACATCAATTGATAGTTAAGTGATAAAATGATTCCTACAGATATTTTTATTTTAGAAGTTTAGAGAAAGGATATCAATTAGTCCTGGCTGGAGTTAATAGAGAATTTTTATATCAAATGGCGGGACTTCAGTAGGTATCAAAGAGGAGAATATTTAGATAAACAACTATTTTGGAAAGAGCGTAAGCAAATGTTGGTGAGCATGTGACTTGTTTAAATGAAAGAACAAGGATCATGACAACCTATTAAAATTGAGAGAAGTTTTAAACACTTATTTACATTTACTTGATTTTTTAATTAAACTATTCATAAAGCAGAGTGCCTAAGATCTTACATGTAAAGCCTATGAAATTTTACAAATAAATTTATCTGTGCCACCACTATACAAATCAAGGTATAGAACATTAGTAAAATCCTAGAAGCCTTCCTCATATCTGCTCCCAACTATTCTCTCTCCTGAAGGTAACCATTATTGTGACTTCCAAAATTATAAAATAATGACCCTTATTTTTCAACTTTTCACAAATGAGGTCATACTGTTTAGGACATTCTTTTGTGTCTGGCTTCTTTTAATCACTGGCAAAATAATTGTTATTTACTTGAAGGAGTCACTAACTATATGAAAGAATTATGTAGAAGAATAGAAATAAAGGGAGGAAAAAATATAATTGTATTACTATATTTTGAACCTAATCTAGTTTGAACCTAATCCAAAGGTCAGTAGAATGTGGATAATATCCTTAAAATCTAAGATGTAGAGTGCATTTTGGGTTCTTTTTATGAAGTCAGGTAATTTATGATTGTTCAGTAATTATCAATTTCATTGTTTTTTGGGTTGAGAGATAGAAACTTGTAAAACAGAGGTAATATAATTATTTCTTGTGCTTCTAATTATATAAAGTCTTTGAGGAGTAAAGAAAGTGGAGAAGTTGATAGAGTGAAGAGTACATTAAATGAAAAAATAGTACATAGAAGGTTAAAGGGAACTGATATAAAAAAGATTACAGAAGGACTATTTTTACTTTTAAAGACATTAATGTATGACTACGTGATACTTAATTTCATGTAAAATTTAGTAATGTAAAATAGTCAATTTGAAATTTAAATAACCTATGAAGAAAACCTAGTTTTACATCTGTCCTCTTTAGAACCTTCAAAGAAAAGAAAGGTTGGAAGTGTACATGTTTTACTCCCTTTGCTCATTAATTTTTAAAGTCCCATCTTTGAAATGCCTACCTTACAATGATGTTTCACCTGATTGGTTATGGCAGACACATTACTGTCATATCACAAAACATGCTGCTTCAGAGAGTTGATTAATTTTGAATACTTGGTTAGAGATGAGAAAACATTTGTAGGTTGATTTTGGAATGAAGAATCTATGTGGAATTAATAATGTCATCTGCAAGTCCAGACAAAAATTGCCTATGTGCAGCATTTATGTTAATCATAGAATCACTAGGGTGATTTACACAAAAGGCACATTGATAAGGTAGCTAAATTGTTTCAGGCATTGGGGACATAATAATTAATGTTTCATTTATTTTCTCCAAGCTGAAAAAAAATTTACTTGTAAGCCAATATTTGGAAAATATAGAAAACACTACTTTAGATATAAATAGGTATTTCACAATTTTAGTTTAAATAATGATCTCTGTTTTAACAAGAATGACAAACAAAAAATGTAATAATAGTTTATGACTTTCAATATTATTTCCAAGTACATAGTTTGCCTGTATGATCATTAATATTATCTATTGACCTTTATTCTATTTATGTCTTAAAATGGAGCTATCCTTTGGATGCCTGTTAAATGTATTTTATGATAGAACACCAAATTTATTAGCAGGAACTAGGAAGTTGCTTTAGATCACAGTATGTAATACAGCATATTGTTTGAAAAAGGTAGGTGAGAAAGAAAAAAGGAATGGAGGTAAGAGGAAACTTGTACATTAAGTTTAAAGTGAACAGGAGATGCAGGAAGAAAAAAGTATGATTTGTTATGTTAGTCTCTTTTCTATTCCATGATCTTCTTTCCTTTTTTTAAAATTTATACCCATGTTTTATATTAATCTTTATTTGTTAGACTTCATAGGCTAGGATTCCAGGGTGGATATCTCAAATCAGTATCCTAGACATAGAAATCCTTTCACTCAAGCCGTAATGTTTAAACCCACTCCTTTTGAGTCAACTTCCCCTAAACATCAGACAGAAAGGATTAGGCTCCTTCACTGGGGTATTTGTCTGGGTTGACAATACAGAAATAGAAAATTCACTTTTTTTTTACTTTGCAATTCAACAAAAAGGTAATAAGTGTTTACTGAAAATAAAACAATAAGGTAGTCTAGAAGTCTTAAACCAATAAGGCCTAGTACCAAATACCAGCAAGATAGTCTTCACACAATAGTGTAAATATACTCTAAAATCTGTGTTACATGTTCTTAAAAATAATGATCTGATAGAAGGTAGCTATCCTGGACAGCATGTCCAACCCAGAAGCTTTACCAAGCTGAAACATGTTTACCATTTGCCTTACAATATCATTTTCTATTTCTTGTCAATGCTCTTCAGTCAAAGGCTACAAGATGTGCTCCTTGAGTTTATTACTCATTGCAGTGAAAAAAAAAAAAGCACACAGGGAGCACCCATGGGGCTTCTCAGGAAGAGGGTGTCAGAAAGGACTTATGGGATTTAGGTGTTGGTTGGGCGATTTTGGGGACAGTCCAATGAAGCAGGGGTTCACTCTGAATTGGGAGCTTGCAGAAAGCAAAAACAATTTTACGATGGTATAGTTCAATAAATCTTACCCATATGTGGAGAGACTAGAGCAAAACTAAGCTGTAATTGATAAACAGGGAGAAGTCACTCATATTAACCTGGCACAGGAATATTTAAAATTTTGAGACTTGGGCAATATTTTGTTTGTGTTCAGACATGACTATGAAGTGGTCTTGTTTTTGTCTTGATTCACCATGATCACAGAGTGGCCTTTTCTGTTGTCGATATTCTGTGAAAGTGTTCATCTTCAACAGGAGAACACCAAGACCTGGCTGTGATACCAAGTCAGAACTGGACGTCAGGGGCTGGTTTTCGTTCTCTTTTTAAATGTGGAGTCTGTTTCTTAGTGGCCTGGGACTTAATGCACGATTACTTTTCCTCCTTAGCAGTGGCAAGGACATGTTTTATTTCTTATTTCTTCTTTATCATATCATAAAGTCCAGCTGCATAATAGCCACTAAATAAATAATAGGTGAACAAGAGTGAATAAATGAATAAGTATTGAAATAGACACATAAACCAGAGGTCAGACTGAAAAATGAGCTGAGCAGGAAAAAGGATCAGCCACTCGCTCACCCAAATACTTTGGTCTCAGTGGCACTGACTTCTACAAATTTTATTGAAATGAGAATAATAATAATAATTAACATTTATTATTAATCTATTACATTCTTGTCACTCTGCTGCATTATCTATCAATTCTCAAAGAACTCTTTAAGAGTTCTAAAAGTCAAGTTTGGAGAGGCTCAGTTATCTCAAGGTCATACAAATAGTAAGGAGTAGACTCGAGACTCAAACCTAGGGTGTCCCTGCCTCAACTTGCCACTTCTCCACTTCTTCATCCTTTAACCTTTTATATTTGCCTTCTGTTCCCTACCACCAAAGCCAAGTATACTACTAATAGCCACCCAATTGCCATATTCAATGTTCTCTTTTTTCAAACATAATGTTACTTGACTACTCAACAGATTTCAAACAGTACTGGACTCTGACACCCCTCATCTCCTCTGGCTTCCATGGCAGCCAAATTGTTCTCCACACTCTTTTCCAGCCTCTTCTTGCCTCTATTTCTTTTATGTTTTTTTTTTTTTTCAATGTTGCAGTTTCCTCAAGTTCTACCATTCATCTTAAGCTTTCTCCTTTTATTCTCTCTCCCTGTATAAATTTCATCCCTACAATTTCAGTTACTACCTGTCTTTCCAGCTTTATATCTTCAGATCTGGTGGTTCATCTGAGCTCAAGTTCTGCAGTTTCAGGAGCCTAGTGCAACTTCCACATTCATCTAATACAGGCTTCTCTCGATTGACAGAGATGTAGCACATGCTCTCTCTCTCTCTCTCTCTGCATGTATGTTTGTATGTACATAGATACATATCAGACACATATGTATATCTATATGTATATGTATACATCACCTCTTACCACTTAATTCTTTTTATTTTATACCTCTCCATCTCACTTAAATGAGTCTACACAGTTGCCTGAACACAAACTTTAGAGGCAAGAGCAATCCCGATTCTATCTTATTCCTCATATTCGATTGGCCATAAAAAGCTATCATTTCTACCTCTCACATACCTTCCTTCATTTTGGGGCACTTACTAGAGCCTCCTTATGGATTTTCATCTCTTCAGTAAAATTAACCCTCCCTGTTGTATTTAAAGCACAGATCTGATAATTCAGGTTTTTTTCTCCCATTGAATTCTTATTCTTGACCAGGCTTGTAAGATTCTTAGCAGTTTGATCCTTACATGACATTCCAAATTTATTTTTACCACTCCTCTCTCAAATTTCACTCTCTACCAAACTATATGCTTGCACTAAGCAAGCCCTTTCATTTTATCTTTACTGTTTCTACCATGTGGATTCTTCTATCTTAACTTGGCCTTTTGGAAAATTCCTACTCATGTTTAAAACCAAGATTTACTGAATGCTTCTAATTTCACGACATCCTATTAAGCCCTTTTTATGGATTTTCTTATTTAATCTTGAAAGCAACACTGTGGAAAAAGCACTCTGAATTTCCATTTTATAGAGGAGGAAACTAAAGACGAATGCGGATAAATAACTCGTCAATGAATATACGACTATTAAGTAGTGAAGCTAGTATTTGAACTCATGTTTTTTTACTGTAAGCTAAATTACTTCAAGTGCCAGCTCATATAGATTTTCCTCTGTAAATTATTTCATATTTCCCTATCTGCCCTTGCAGTAATAATTATTATCTCTCTTTGACCATAGAACATACTTGTAGGCTTCTACTGTAGAATTTGAATATTTACATATAACATAGAACATATGTATAGGCTTCTACTGAAGAATTTGTATGCTTAAATATACTTACATGTAATCATTATATCTAGTAATTAAAGTTGAGCCTCTTGATGGCAGCCATTGTATCTTACTTGTATTCATATTTAATAATAGTACATGGTAGACAGTAAACCTTGTTGAATGAAAACTAAATTAAGAGTTGATCCATAAAAAAGAAAATACTTTGGTTGTTAACATAAGGTAGTTATCATTTATTTCTTTTTTAGTTCGAAAACAATGATGAAATGCTAGAGAGAAAATATTATTTATTTTCCTATGAGTCTTACATATGAGTCCTCTGATTCCTTTTCTTTAACATTCTACTCCCTGAAATCCATCTAAAAATAAAATACATGTAAAATGAAGAAGAGTAAAAAATACCTTAAGAATTTCTAGAGTTGATTATTGTTACTTTTTTTCATTAATTTTAAAATGTTCGGTTAAACCACTGTTTCACAATTTTTTTTTAGCATATAAATTTTCTTGTCAAATCATGTCGTGAAATTTATAAAAGATATTATACAAGAAATCTAGGGTTGCAGTGTCAAAAGTTGTTTTAAAACATCCATGAGTAGTTAGACAACCAATTACATTTTTGCAGTTTTCATCTATTGACCAGTGTACATTATTATTTGGGGAGAGGGTTATCTATGACATAGAAATATCACTCTTTTCAGTAACTCTTCTCAAAGCCTTAGACATTTTTAGACTCTAATCACCTGGAAAGTGGAACACCAATTTTTCTCTAAGTTGACAGGAAAATAACTTCTGTAACAGGTGTAAGGATCAATACAGAAGTTATCATATAGTATACAAAATTTGTCTCTCTTTACCTCAAAAACTTCAACTTGGTTTGTATGGTACTGGGTAGTGAAAACAAAACAAAACAAAAATGAAAAAGCCAAGGAAGTGGAACTTTTACACAACCATCTTATATGATTGTAAAAATTCTAAAACAGAGGTTCTAATATCTGGCTTCTATCCAATCATCTAGGAAGGCTGAAAACTATGTATTCTGGGATCTCTTCCTGTACTTAATGAATAAGAATCATCAAAGAGGGTACCCCAAAATTGTATGTAGTTTTTCTCCACATCCGTATTTCAAACTCTTATGCATGGATGGCCTTTGAGTACCGCTGCCCTACTGTAACTCATTTAGGATGGAAAACAAATGGGAAATCAAAAGAGCTTCTATACTAATAGCCAACTAGACTGTATTTTCTAGTATAAAGAATATCTTGATATATTGAAAGAAATAAGTATTAAGCCTACTTCATGATTTTAAATTCTTAGTCACAAAAAGGACATATTTGTCCTTGTTCTCTGTCTGTGACTAGAACTGTCTGTATTTGTGCTAAACCTGTTTCATTAACTCCCAGCCGAGATAGTGTAAGGAACAAGCTAAGTGGGCGTTTGTCTGGGAAAGTCTGACATCACTCAATTATAAAGAAAGAAGTGGAGAAAATTGATCAGAACTCTTCTCAGAAAAGTCCTGGGTGTGTTGCAAGTGACATTTTGATAAACTCTTTTCTGGCCGTGTGGGGGTGAAAGAGAGGTAGACATAGTACACCTAAAAATGAAGAGCAGCTTTTTCACACTTGCTTTATAACCATCCCCTGATAAATCTAAAACAAGCATCATCCATTACTGGTTCTGGTTGGTAGTTTGAAGTTTGATATGCAAGTATCTAATTAATTAAAACTCCCCTAAGTTGGAATTTGGAATAATTAATGGACAGTTTGTGGAAAATTACTTTGTACTATATAGAGTGTAAATATTTCAAGGAGCTAAAGTATGTTTTTTTTGTCTTTCTTTCTTTCTTTTTTTTACCAGTGGTCATTCATGATGTGTGCTTGTTTTCTTTAATCAAATTTATATGGTATCTATAAAAACTGTGTTTGACTTTGTTGGAGGAGCTAAAATTGTTCAAGAAGGCAAATTTTCCAAAAATTTATAAGTACAATGAAACCTTAAAATTAATAGTATAATATAAACTACTTGTGAATAATTCCTATCCATTCATTAGGACAAGCTGTTTAAGAACATATACTGGGAAGCACTTCTACAGCTCATATTTGAGCTAATCTTCCTGTGGAGCTTGAACATATTAAATAAAATATAAAAATCCTCCAAATATTTATTGATTAGTTTGCTATTTTTTCATTTTCAAATATGAATGTTTAGCTTCATATTTCCTGATGAATTCTTTATTTTTAATACAACTATTCACTAGATATGTTTAGGTTCTATTTTGTGATTTATGTAATATTTTAAAAATATTTTCATTAGTTTGCTGAAGTTGAGCAAATTCATGGTACCAAGATGAGAAATACACCCAGCTCCATCTGGGTACTGTTCTAGAAAGTAATGAGAGGGTTTGTGACTGTTTGCTGCTATGCTGTTTGCTGCTGTGCTTGCAATATTTCATTGCTCTCTCCTGTGATATTGGAGGTGACCATCTTAATACCAATAAACTTCTCTATGATTCTGCAAACAAATTAATTCTTGGTTAGCCTAGGAACCTAAAGCTCCTATAGATAGTAATCAGAGATGTTTTCTGTATATTAAAGCCAAACTATTCAAAATTTTATTTGTTGATTATTCTACTTCTTTTTGGTTGCCCAAGTAAAATTAAATCAAAAATTAACTGAGAGAAATATTGAGCAGAATAACATTCTTTCCAAATATTTTTTAAACACTACTTTATTAATATCTAAATTGTCTTTGTTAGGGTGGCAAAAAGATAGTTACTGCCTTTTCTCCTTAAATAACCCTTTTTTATATAGTGGGTGAATTATTACCTCAGGAATACAGTCTTCCAGCCTGTACTGTTCTGTAGCCTTCAGGATATTGAACACAATGACGCTTTGACTTTTATGCTCATTTAAAATACTGACTATTTGCTGAGATAAAGCAAATGACACAGCAGTTCTTTATAGATACTTATTTTTTGTTTGCTTATTTCACTCTTATTCTATTTGAGCAGAGAATTGTGATCTTTCCTGACATCACATTTTATATTCATAGAGAATTATTATTTCCTGTATCATCACTGAAAATTTTTAAATGGGATTTATACTTGGTTATATATTTTGGAAGATGAAAGTGTAATATAGTTCTCTATGGTCTCTGTAAATAACTTGCTTCATTATTTAGCTGAATCTACTTTCTATAAGATTTAATTCACCTTTTCCCAAATTTGGATTATATACTTTTTAATTTTCAGACATTTCCTAAGAAAATAAAAATTATTTATGTAAGATGGCAGCAAAACGACTCCAAAACAAAGCTGTGGTTTAGTAATTAGTTTTAGTAAAGTATAAACAACAGAGAGCAGTTGGAGAAAAGAAAAAGGAGCAACTTCCAACTGAATGCCTGACATAACTTTCAAAAATTCATTGGTCTTTTCTTTCTACAGAAAACTTTGTACAAGTTATGAACTTTCTAAGGTCCACGCCTGTAACTATCTTCCTTAGCCTTGCTCTCTCCTTCAAATCTTTTCTTTCACATTTCTTTTAAGCTGTGTGTTCTCTTGGCTCCACAGTTAATGGGTGACAAATTGGAACTGCCATCCCCTTATTATTAATTTTTTTTTTTTAGTACAAGCCTCCTCTTTCCACACTATGTCAATGGAGCCATTTATTTCATCACACAAAACACACATTTTTATGACTTGCAAACTAAAGAAGCATCTACTTGAATATCAAGACATTTAGAACTAAAAAGGCATGGTAATTTATTAGATACAGGATTTGAGAGATAAAGAGTCAAGAATAATTTTTAGGTTTCTGGAACTGGGCACTTTGGTACTCTTTATTGAGATATAGAATATAGCCGAAAGCACTTTTGGGGAGACAATGATGATATCAGAGTTGAACACGTAAATTTCTGGAGTATTAGGGCAGGGATTTTACCCAGCTGGGGTTACAGATGAAAATGGGGAAAGGGATTTGAGAAGCAAAAGAATGATTGGTTGAAACAATATGACACAAAATTTGAGCTGTATAGGGAAGGAGGTGTAAACCAGATACAACTAATGGGGAAATGTAAACAGGTAGAGGAACTAAATAATTCAATATGGTTAGAGGAGAAATAGATATGTGAGAGTTGGAAGAATGTAAGCTATATCAAGATTTCATAAATACTTCTGGGAGATGATTGAACGGGAGTGGATGGCTTAAATATAAATGGTGTTATTGGTGTTACAAAGGTGAATGGAGTGAGTAGCTGAAAATTTGGATATTTATTTCACATTATCAAAGTACAGTAGAATGATGGCAAGATTTAAGTCAGAAAAGAAGTATTTGAAGAATGAGAAACCCTGAAATTGGCAGATTAAAATGATAATAAGGGAAACAGTCTCATTTATTGGATTGAACTAAATTTGAAAGGAGGATTTTTATACAATGCGTTTAAGCATCAGTGATCTGGAAGTGGCACTGAGCGGTCATGGGAGTGCTAAGTCCGCCTCAAGCCCAAAGTTAATGGGGTATAGGAGGATGAGTTGGCGGCCAACCTAAAGGGTAGATAGGAAAGCAATCCCTCAGAAAAAAAGCTAGGAATTATTTATGAGGAAAAGAAGAAACAGTGTATTGGTATTTTACAGAATGTGTTTTCCAAGATTGCCATATTAGAGAGCAAAGAAGACAGGTTGGGAAGGAGGCAAGCAGTGGACGTTTGGGTTGGAGACAAGCAATCACAGACAGTATATAGATGAATGCATGGGGAGATGGCCGTATCAGGCGTAAGGGGAAATAGTTTTGGGCAATGCCCAGGGATGGTGGTGATTTGAGGTTTGCTGCAGTCCTTTATGTTTACAGGTAAGTTCTACTTTATCATTTTCCTAACAGATGAGAGAAAGTCAACCTTTGTTGAGAAAATGTCCCTCACAGTGGTACAGGCAGATAATATGGACAATTATTTTACAGGACCCTCAGCATAATTTATATATGACTGAAGTACCTAGGATATCTAGATTGTATTCATTCAATCAATATGAATATTTATTATTTTCCCTGTTCCAGACACCACTCTAGAGACTACAGTTACAGTAATGAACAAGGCACACCAGGTCCTTCCTTAACAGACCCAAGCCAATTGAGCTCATATTGATGTGAAAGTAGACTCTGTCAAGCAGAGAGGTGGCCATCAGCCAATGGCAAAAGTTCTTGAGTAACAAGAGACTGAGTTTTTTTGGGAAAAACTCCCTAGGCACACTAAGGAGGAATCGTTGGCTAAATACTTTCTCATGTTAAAATGACATTAACTAGTTTCAGAGAATGACAAACCTGTCTCTTATTTTTAGAACAGTGTATATAATGCAGTTATGCCATAGATATAAAGCTAATCGTTTATGGTTTCTATAACAGTCTGGCTTTTATTGAGGGGTAGGGAAGAATTTTCTTTTCCTTGCTTAAGTAGGCACCACAACTCGCCTTTATATTTTAGAGACATTGTTAGTAATAGGTGGTGGGAAAATGAAAAGTCGACATTTTTGATATTGTTACTGACTCATGTGCTAGATACTCTGGTGAGTCTTGAATATGAAATAGAATGTATGCTAATTCTTTATATATACTTATTTAGATACATGTTTGACTTAGTTAAAATTTTTTCTGCATATATGTTTTTGTTACATGGATCCTTATAAAAATTTTTGGATAAAATCACAAGAAACATTTTTTCTCCATGTCATTTCCATACCATTCCTTTCAATTTTTTTCTAATATAAAATAGCTGATTTACTGCTACTAGGAGATTTCTGAGTGAAAATTCTTGATTTATTTGACGGGGAACAAAAGATTATATTAAATGGATATTGGTTATTTTACTTTGTTTTGGAGATAACCTAGTCAGCTTCATCCTTCCAGCCTTACTGTTTCTCATACTCTTCTCTCTCTACTTTTTCTAAATTTGTACCTGTGTACATGAGGAGTGTGAAGAGGAGGGGCAGAAAATATACTGCCCTTCCCCATCTTATGGTGGATCATCAGACTTCTTGTGAAATAGTTTCAGCATTGAGCAGCATTAGATCTCTACTTGAAAATCAATATGCAACTTGAAACAGTTGTACTGTGAATGTCAACTTTGATTAATGCACAGAATTTTTTCTTTTTTAAGTGGGGAATCTCATATTCCTGTTATCTTCTTCTGTAAGTGAAACTTTTCAAGGATTTGAAAAATTTCCAAGGGAATAAAATATTTCCATCTAGGAAACCCAGAGTACAATTAATTTAGCTGTGTATTACATTTTTCCATTAATTTCTTACTAATAGAAGAATGAAATTCTCAAATATTTGTATGCATGGATGTTTAGATATAAGAAAAATGATGAGATTATGTGAACAATCCTAAATTATCTAATATTTTCTGTGCCGATTTCTTACTAAATTTCAAAAAATGGTCACTTCCTCTTTTTAAGTACTCATGCTCTTTAAAAGGGTATGTGCTTATCATCAACACAGAGGCATTGGCTTTAATAAGCTAAATTAATTTTTAAATTTTATGATTTTAATCCTGATGAAACAAAAAATTCAGAAACTTTAGAGGATAATAGATTCAAATAGTATAATTATAAAGATTATTACTTAGGGGATTTAGGTGGAAGTACTTTAACTTTAGAAAAGCTAAATATCCTTTTTTCCCAACCTGAACACATTTCATTAATGTGAAGTGCTACTATATGTGGGTTTATTATCTTTGTTACTGGGACTCTATAGACTGCATACTTCTTTAAAAAATAAATATATTTTTGACTTTCACTGTGTCTCAAGTAGAAGGTTTATGGTACCTGAATGACACAAATATCACATGATAGGTGTAATGAACTTTATTGATGTAACAATTCCTTATAATTAAGTACAATTATTCCCAGGTTCACATAATCCTTCATAGGCAATAAATATAACACAAATGTATAAATAAGGTGGCCAGTTAACAATGACCAGAAGTGGCCAGGCATGGGGGTGCATGTTTGTGCTCCCAGCTACTCAGGCGGCTGAAGTGGGAGGATTGCTTGAGCACAGGAGTTTGAGGTCAGCCTGGGCAACATGGAGAGACCCCATCTCAAAAAAATTTTTCATTAAATGATAAGGACTTATGGTCAGTATGCTTAAGTGGAGAGCCCATGCCTCCTCCTAAATACATGGAAATTAAAATTTTAAAAGAGAAAACATTCTGATAGTCATTTATAACTCCTGTTCTCATTGGTTTGCTAATTCTACATCAATATTTGCTACCATTTGGAAAGTTTCTTTGTGAAGTGACAAATTTTGGAACTAAACAAGTATTTCTATTTGAAAAAAAATTCTTTATTTTCAACCAAAATACAAAGGAAGACTCTTGTATGTAATTCTTGTGAATGTACAATCTTCTCTCTTAACTCTATGTGACTTTTCTAATAGAAGGGCTTTGAGGCATGAACATGAATCAGATCATCTTTGCTTCCTGGTGTCCTTCCTTCCACCTTGGTCAGATTCCATCATCATCATCGCTATGTTTGACCTGGCTTCCCACATGGAGGACATTGTTATAACTAATGTTCTTAATAATAGTGTGAAAAGTCGTAATCACCAAACCCTAGCCTCTTACACTTACACTGCTCTCCTAAGGAGGAATGTGGTTCATAAGATATTGCAGGAATCTGCATTTTAATTGTCCTTTCCTATGACTTGACTGTGAAGCACTTCAATGTCAAGGATGTTGAATAGCTCACCTTTGTCTTCTAGCACTTACTATAATTCCTGGAATATAATTCTACCTACAATTTATTGAGTACCTTCTCTGTGCTCGACAGGTTGGTAGTTACTGTATGTTATCTTAACTAACTAATAAACTAATGAATGGAAGTTGAGGTAAAGTTGTGTTTCATGGTGGAAGAAAAAGAAAAGAAAAAAACAAACAAACTTTGTTCTATTCTGAGAGTGAAAGGATTGGTGTAATTGGAAACAGGTGCAGATAGTGGCAGGGTCACAGTGGCTGGCCTGACATAATATCTTGGCTAGTCTGCTGTCAATAAAGGAAGAAAAATGCTGCAACAGGAGACTATTGGAAAAAATATCATTTGTGAGGAAATAGATGACTACAATTTTGAAATAAGTTTAATGGAATTTAAAAGATAAATATTACTATAGAGCAGCATATTTTTTAAAAAAATTAGAAGAAAATATAATAGCTTTAGACTGTTGGGAAATGATTCTTCATGGATGACTCTTAACTCTGCAAATCTTGAGTTAGGCACTTTTGAGAAAGGCATTCTCATGCACACAATCTTTTGACCCACATTAGGCCGCAAACATTTGTTTTATATAAAACTACTGTTATAAAACTTTTGTGTTCCATAAATTTGAGGTCTCTAGAAACTTCTCCTGTAATGCAACCTACTGTGTGAATCATTTCATCTCTACTAAAAAGAGGTTGCTTTTGAATTGAGGAAAGGGGAGCAGTACGAGAGAATAATGATACGCTAGCTATTGATGTTGATCTGAGTAATAAACTGTTTGTCTCTTGTGCAGGAATCTCTACCACCATCTATGAAACTGTGGCAATCTAACGTGATAACATGCAAGTAGAGTGAAGTCTTAGCTTCTTTGGCACTGTTGTCATAGACTAGCCTGGAATTGGGTGTTTATTACCATTTACCCATGTTCGACTATATGATTACCATCTTTTATTATCTTTTCCAGTTTTGAGAATTTTTAAACAGATGGGTAAATGCAACAATTATTAACTTACAGCTTTTGGTGAAGGCACAATTATCAGTAGAATTACCCCTCCCCCACTCCTTTTTTTTTTGAGACAGAATCTCTCACTCTGTCAGCTGGGCTAGAGTGCCATGGCATCAGCCTAGCTCACAGCAACATCAAACTCCTGGCTCAAGCAGTCCTCTTGTGTCAGCCTCCCGAGTAGCTGGGACTACAGGCACTTGCCATCATGCCCAGCTACTTTTTTCTACTTTTAGTAGAGACAGGGTCTCGCTCTTGCTCAGGCTGGTCTCAAACTCCTGACCTCAAGCGATCCTCCTGCCTCGGCCTCCCATTTTGGTATTAATGTATAAATTTTATATGGAAAAATAGGGCATGAAAATAGATTGGTGTAGAAAATTCACCATGGATTTAGATATTGAGCTAGATTTACATTTTAAAGGACATAAGTAAGGAAATTAATATCTAAAATAATATCTTTTAAGTAGGTAATTTAAAGACTATTTTGATACTAGCATAAGAATATTCACAAAATGTTAAAATAAAAAGAAGGTTTTAAAACAATGTATACATCTGGTATGTTTTAAAAATCTATAGGTGGTGGGCTCAGGATGATTTTATTTAATTTTTCTTACTGAAGTGAAAAAAAAAAAAAGTAAGAACATGTATTCCTGTGTAATGAGAAAAAAAGTTATTTTCAAAGTGTATCTCCACACATTAACTACTGCAATCTGTAGACCACAGATCATGGCAGATTCTCACATTGGAATTGTGAAGCTAAATGTTGTGAATTACTGCAACTTAGCATATTTTCGTGACCTAGTCTTTCACCTCTAATAATAGTCTTGTTATAATTGCACCACAAAAAGTGTTAGTTTTAAAACATAAGATTATTAAGAAAAATTACAATCTGATATTCACAAATTATTTAATACTGAAAACACTTAAAAACATGAAGTAGGCTTTAAAACAATTTATCTTTCTTTTAATTCTTTTTAAAATGTTCCCTTAAATTTTTTCTCTGCCTTTGCAATGGAATACTAAATATTTTTAAGCAGAACTTTATGGAAATTTTTTATGTTCACTCTGTTTAAAAGTTCTATAATAATACCATATAGTACACATACTACATTTCTTTCAAAAAGCTCCAAGTAAACAGTTTATATGTAATTAATACAAAACCCATGTGAGATCAATCATATAATGCTAAATAGATCAGTGTTGAGCTCCCTTCCTTGCATTCAATCGTTCTTTTTCATTAGAGTATAAAAACATGGACAGGGTCTCATTTTTATGGAATGCTAACTGTGTTTTAAGCAATGTCTAATCATTTTCCATGTATTGCATTATAGTACGGTGTGTTAGGGGTCCCCAAAGCCACTCTCAGGCTTGATGATTTACAAGAAAGCTATGCAAGACTCAGAAGCTGCTAAACTCATGATTATGGTTTATCAAAAATGAAAAGACAGAGATCAACAAAGGGAAAAGATGCATGGGGTGAATTCCAGGAGTCAGATTCCAGGTGTTCCTTCTCAGTGAAGTCATACGTGGATATATTAACACTTAATCTTCCAGAAATAAAATGTGACAAATTGTGTAAGGTATTGCCAACCTGGGAAGCTCACATGAGCCTTTGTCCAGGGTTTCTGTTTAGAGTCAGTCTCCTAGGTATGTCTGACTTTAGCTACTCAGATTTCAACACCATCATCTCCTGTCCTCCTCCCATACCCTGAGCAAAAGCAGGCATTTGTCTTAAATCACAGTGTTGGATAAACACAGCCACTATACCACTCTAGGTATAGTGCCAGAGGAACTTAATGAAAATAAACTTATTGACATAAATGAGGAAAATGTTGTGACAAAAATAATCAAGATGTTCCAGAAGGAGTGATGCTGGGGGAAAAAAAAACAAAAACAAAAACAAAGAAGACCTTACATTAAGGGAACTCTTGGAGATATTTCTTGACATTGAAAGTGAAAAGGATAAAATGTTGTGAGATGATCCAAACTTAGAAAGCAGTATGACAATTTGCCATGGCATAGAGAAGATTCTCACTCCATATTGTAAGTAATATGGTGAGTAGGAGGAAAGCACTAAACTACTCTTGATAGTATTTTTTTACAAAGAAATTTAACTCTTAATGTTTCAATGTTTTAAACTGCAGTATAAATAAATATTAGTTTTATTAGTATTTTGATTTCCCTATACTTTTATAATTGAAAGAGTTTTTAATATTTCGACAAAAACATTTTGAAGGTCATGGAACAATTGTAATTTTTCCCATTAAATATTTTTAAAAATTTTGTTTTTGATTGTGATAAGAAACATATAACATAAAAATTATTATCTTAACCATTCATAAGGGCATAGTTCAGTAGTGGTAAGTATAGATACATTGTTGAGCACTAGATTTTCAGAACTTTTTCGTCTCGCAAAACTGAAACTTAATACTCATTAAACAACTCCCTATTTCTCCCTTCCCCCAATCCCCGATAACCACCATTCTACTTTCTGTTTTTATGAATTTGACTACTTTAAATATCTCATATAAGTGGAATCAATAGTATTTGTCTTTTTGTGACTGGCTTATTTCACTTGACGTGATATCCTTAAGGTTCATCCACATTGTAAATTGTGACAGGATTTCCATCTTTTTTAAGGCTGACTAATATTCCTTTGTACACATATACTACATTTTATTTATCCATTCATCTGTAGATAGATATTGGGTCCCTCTCTCCTGAGGAATATACTTGGAAAATAAATTCTATTAAATGTTTACATGGCCTTACAGGAAAATTTTCACATGCAGATACACATGCATACATATGTCCAGATGATTATACACTCTTATATATCTTACACATGTTCCCTTTACTGATTAATTAATGCTTTATATTAATTTTAAACATTCTTACAATCATTATCAGCATGCAGATTTATTTATAGTCCTTCATGTTTTGAGGATTAATATTTTAATCTGCTATTTTGAATATTCCTTCATCCAACAAATATTTACTTGACTTCTACTATATTCTTGATGTTGTGCTAGGTGCTTGAAATACTTTGGTAGACAAGGTATCTGTCATATTAGTAAGTACATTTTCACAAGGGGAGGCAGTAAACAAGTATAATAAATAAGCAAATTAGTACGTTAGACATTAGGTACTCTGGAAAAATAAAAATATAGAGCAAGATAAAGCCGATTGGATGTGCAGGGGAGAAAGTAGGAAAGTTTCAGTGCTTAATAGAATAACCAGAAAAGGCTTCATTGAACTAAATTTGAAGGTGGTGAAGGCTTTGTCCTTCTGGACACAGGGTAAAGATAATCCAAGTGGAGCAAAAAGCCACAGCAAACTTCCTAAGACAGTAACAAACTTCATATGTTCAAGAAAGCAGAGTCCAGTGTGGCTAGAGCAGAGGCAACAAGGGTAAAAACTGCAGTAGGTGAGGTCAGAGAGGAGGCCCAGATCCTTGAAAGGACTTCAGCTTTCACTGTAAGGAAACAGGAATGAAGCCATAGTAGGGTGGTGAGAAGAGGACTAAGTGAATGGACTTTTTATTTATTTATTTATAATTTCAGAATATTATGGGGGTACAAATGTTTTTGTTACATAAATTGCTTCTATACCGTTTGAGTCAAGGTCGTAAGTGTGCCCACTCACCAGATGGTGTGCATTGTACCGGTTAGGTGCGAATTTACCTATCTCCTCCTCCCCTGTCCCACCTGCTTGATTTCCAATGAATGTTATTTCCCTATGTGCACATAAGTGTTGATCAATTAGTTCCAATTTGATGGTGAATACATGTGGTATTCGCCACATGTATCCATTCTTGTGATACTTTATTTAGAAGAATAGTCTCCAGTTCCATCCAGGTTAATAATACAAGAGCTCATTCCAGCCACATTGTTCAGAAAAGTCCATGGCTGTAGTGGACAAAGACAGAAATGAGGAGACTGCATTAGGGTTATTGTAGCTATCCAAACAAAACAATAAGTTGGTAGCAGTGAAAATGGTGAGTGTTCACTGGGCTGTGGATTTATTTGCAAAGGAGACAATATTGGGTTTCCTAAAAGAATGGGAAAGTAATAAAGAATAATGACAAGCTTTGGCCTGTTTGGATACAGATGTATGGCATTGCTATCATCTGAGATGGGGAAAGCTATTGGAGGAACAAGTCTCTATGAAAAAAACCAATTAAGTTTGACAACTTGATTTTGAAAATTTTACATTATATAATCAAATGGAGATTCTGTCAAATGGTTAAAGAAGTCTTGAGTTCTGGAGATAGGTATGAGTTATAGATTTATATTTGGAAGTTGGAGGAATGTTGATGGCTTTGAAAGAAGAGACAGCAACTTAATTTGTGGGGATCAGGCAAAAAATATTAGGGTACCTTGTTCTAAAAGCAGGAAAAAATAGTTTCTTCCTTTCCTCTGCAGTTTCTCTTTCAACCTATCATAGTGATTTTTTTTTTATTAAATGTTGCACGTTATTAGGCATGGGATATTCATGGAGTGAGATCAGACCCTCACAGATACCCAGAGCCTGACCTCACAGCTTGGCTCAAAGGGCAAAGGCCCCCAACTTCAATGCTCCTCACACCTGTACGCAGGCCCCTCACAGGGTGCAGAATGTGACAATGGTGGCTGGGTGGGCTAGTAGAGCAGGAGGCAGTGAACCCATGCTGGGGAGTTGGAGGGGTCATGGGACGAGGAAGCACATATGAGCCTGGTGTGTGCTCCATTTTTCTATCAGACTTCTACTAATTTTTTTCCTAATACTCTTTCTCAATCATTTAATATAGCCTTTAAATCCTTATGATACTATTTAACAAAAGATGTAATAAAATTACATTATTAATATTTATTCAAAATTGTTTCTTCTTTTAATTCTCTTAATATTCTTACACAAATATTAACTATTTTTATAGATAAATTAAATGCATATTATAAAATGTCAGTTGACTATTTCAAATAACTTAATTCCTTGGTGTACTTCCAAAATCATCCTATTCCAATATTAGCAGCCTTTCTAATTTTGTTTTACCACCTACGTAATAGTTTTTTAGTGTGTAAAGCCTAGGTTAAAATAAACCTAACACATAGCACATTTATGCAATAATAATTATAATAAGAATGCACTAGAAAGTCTTATTTCTAACCCTGCTTCATCACTATTGACTTTAAAATGGAAGACAGGCCTTTCCCTAAAAATTATGCATGGAGATGCATGATTAAAAGCATAAAGCAGCAGAAGTGGCATGCTAGAATAAATTAAATATAAAAGAAAAGAAAATGGCGATATTGTGGAAAGAACAGTTATAAGGATAAATGCTTTCTCAGGAAGTAGATTACATACCCGAACAATCTCAAAGTTAAGTGTAATTATTTTTACCTATGTTATATGTAATTATTCTGAGACATAAACATAGTTTTATTAATATATTTTAAATATTTGCCATGCTTTTTTAGGAAGTGATTTGAAATGAATATTAAATTGATGTAAAGTCACTTGCAGTATACCCTTATTAGGTTTTAAGTAATTAATGATTCATATTTTAAAGATAAGATTATTTATATGCAAATTGATGCTTTGATAGAAACAGTGATATGATAGTGAATAGTCAAAATGTATCAGCAATAATCCCACATAATATTCTAGTATCAAATTAATGTATGGTAAATTCTAGTTCTGATTTTAAGAAGCTAAGTCATTAAACTTGCTATACTTAATCCATTTTGAAGTATGACAATTGTAGTGTCCTCCAGTTTCCCCTACTTTTTTCTGTATTCTGACAGAGAAATACACAGTGCCTTGGCTGCTTTGTGACCCTGCTAGCTGCATGTTTGAACCTGATAAAGGTGTTAAAGTTGTTTCCCAAAACACTGAAAGAAACTTGCCACAGCCCTGAGCCAAATTCCTTAAACCCTCATACTAACTTTATAAACCTGAGCCCTTCCTTTTGGACGCACCTAGGTAGAGCATTTCCTGTCTCAGAGTCCCTTGTAGAATACGCTGCAGACCCCAGCACCATCCCCTTACCTACGTTCCCCTAATAAATTCTTTGTACTGACTACTCTGGAGTTTAGTGCTTCTTTCTTTGAAATCCCAACAGACCCCATTTCAAGATAGTCTGTGGCACTCCCTTGTGGGAATTCCCCTGCGACCACTTTTGGGGTGACTACAGCCAAGGGTTCAGCAAGACAAAACAATTATATTTTGTAGCTTAACTAAAAACAACCATTTTAATTGAAAACAAGAAAATAACACCATTTGCCATTTTTTTCCTTCTTTCTTTTGTTTCCTTTTCCCCATTAGTTTTTGGGAATATCAAATTCGTCTGTGGGATTTGTTCACTGAATGATCTTTTTTTACTCAAACTATTTATTTATTTATTTATCCATTCATTCATTTATCCATTCATCCATCGTTTTAGACAGACTCTTACTCTGTTACTCCAGCTACAGTGCAGTGGTGTCACCATGACTCACTGCAACCTCAATCTCCTGGGCTCAAGGAATCCTCCTGCCTCAGCCCCACCGCCCCCCACCCCAGTAGGTGGGACAACAGGTGGACACTACCATGCCCAGCTAATTTTTTTCTGGTTTTTGTAGAGACAGGGTCTCTCTTGCTCAGGCTTGTCTCAAGCTCCTGACCTCAAGAAATCCTCCCTCCTCAGCCTCCCAGAGTGCTAGGATTACAGGTGTGAGCCACCACGCTTGGCCTGAATGATCTTTTTATGTATTTGCCCTTTTTTGTTGGCATATACAATATAGCGTTACGTGTTCCTTTGTGTATTTTCAAATTTTCAAGGTTTTACATTTCTTCAGTTATAATTTAAGATAGTCTTTAGGAGAAAAGGTTTCTTATTTTTTTGACTTAACCTTCAAAAATTATTAAATAGAAAATCTGAATGGTTATGGATTTTTTTTGTGTAATGGAGAAAAGATAACTATTAGAAAAGCTATGATTTAACTATACTCACTCTTTTCACATAAAGAAATGATAAATATTCTATATATGTATAATTAATAATGTAATCAAATGACTCATTTTGGAAGGCTTAACTGAAATTTATAAGAGAATTTATATACACTGATAAATTGATGGGTGAGTCTATGTGGGTCCATAATAGCATTATGAATGCCCCTGTCATCAGCATTGATAGCTATCTCAGATGTATTCTACTTGTTCTCATGAAGAGAGGTACTCAAGAATTCTGTTTTGTATGAACACTCACATTAACATGCATGGACCTATTATGTCATGTGTCCTTATAAATATTTTACATCTTTTCAACTTTAGGAAAAAAATTATATGAACATAATCAGTGAATATGTTTTAATTCTCTTTAACTTCTCTATGTTGTTAGAATTTGTGAATTCTCTAACACAGCAAGCTTGACACTTCTATGTGTAACTAAAATATCCTAGATTTGTGAGACTTATAATTTAGGCTCATTTCCTCCATTTTTTTTTAATCGAAAGCATTCAATTCTGTATAGAAAACTCTTTTCATTCCTAAGAAATAGAATCAAAATCATCCCCATCTAAAAGCAGGAAATTTAGTTATATTGTAAGTATGACCCAGTTAAAGCAGCTCTATTTTATGCCTTATGTTTTAAATGGACCAACTTATTTAAGTAACTGAACACAGAGAAGCTTAGAAGGAAAACCTAACA
>RJWJ010019786.1:0-29473 GCA_004363605.1 Indri indri | reverse complement strand
CCCAAAGTCATCCCCATTTTCTTCAACAATCTTTTAAAAGTTCAGAAATGTGATTTGTATGACTAGTAATAGAAGGGAATATAAATTACAGTGGGAAATGGGAAAACATTAATCTTAAAACCATTCTTCCTTGTCCTCTTCCAACATCTAATATTTCCTTATTGCTATTGTGTTGGGCAGAATGAAAAATGGATCCTGACATATTTTGTCCCTTCAATTCTAGCCTACTTTATTAATGCCCCTTGGGCTGCTGCCTATGGTATTGGTGCCAATTTCTCTTTTTAGTAAGTCATTATGCAGATCTTTGGGGATGACTGTCAAGGTGCTTAATAAAAACGTGAAAGCTAAGGTAACTCTTGATTTGGAGCTTTGAATAAGTATCTGGTGACCCAGCAATCCCACTCCTAGATACTGAATCCAAATGAAGGTTATGTTCACGTGAAAACATGTACGTAAATGTTTATAGGCAGCTATACTCATAATTGCTAAATACAAGGCACGGGGGAATTTGGGAGCGTGGTGGTGATAGAACTGTTGTATATCTGGATTACACTAAAGGGTGAATTTTCCTGTATGTAAATTATACCTCCAAAAATGAAAAAAATACTGCTAAAATAAAGAATACTTAAAATATCGAAGAATGTTTTATACCTAATACTCTGGGTACTCTGGGATAAAATAGAAATATAGATGTTACAGAAATGAGACATTGTTCACAAGGAACTTATACTTAAGACTGAAATTTAGGATTTTTTTAAAAGGCATGTTATTAGAACACAAAGATTATTGGAAGCAGTCGTACTTTTGTCAGGCAACTGATGTGAAAATAGGAGTTAAAAAGGAAAGAAAAAACAAATCTTAAAGTTATATCTTCTGTTTTTTTAAAAATGCTGGTTTAAAAATCCTCCCCTCCCCCAACACTTGGGGCAGGAGATGGGGGAGGAGAACCAAGCAACAACATAAGTAATAAAACACAGGGCAATATTTTCTTGAAAAGGTGCAAGGCAAATACTTACGAGTTGACTTTTTTTGGTCCCAGCATATAACTGCTTCTGACAATTTCCATTTCAAAGAAAACTTACATCACATGAGCATATCTATGTATATTTTTCTGTGCAATTCAAGAAAGGCAAATAGTTACTGTGAACGCTAAATCCTGTTGAACTTCCTACACCCGGTGTAGGCAATTATCATTTCAAGGGCTGTGGAAGAGACTGCCAGGTGCCTACCAAAACCTATTCCCCTATTCCTTAGCAACAGAATCCCAGCTTTTTTTTTTTTTTTTTTTTTTTTTTTTTTTTTTTTAAGGAAAGCAATTTGCCCCTGGAAAACCATATTTCCCAGCTTTCCTTGGAGTCAGATGTGGCTGGTGACTACATAACCGTCACGTGGACTTCCATGAAGGCACTGAAAGAGCTGGCTCAGCTAGAGGGGTGGTGGCAGCAGTGGCACAACCTCTGCCCCGCCCTGCCACCTGGTGCCTGGAAAGCAGCAGGGGTGTGGAATTCTAGCCTAGCTCTTTTCTCCTCCCTGCCCCATTCCCTCAATAGCCCACTACTAGATAGTTCCCTCTGTCCACTAAGACAAAAGTTGGCAGGGCATGGTAGCTCATGCCTATAATCCTAGCACTTTGGGAGGCTGAGGTGGGAGGATTGCTTGAAGCCAGGAGTTTGAGACCAGCCTGGGCAAGATAGCAAGACAGCCCCCTCCACTCCCACTAGCACCTGTCTCTACAAGAAAAACAAGAAAAATTAGCTGAGTGTGGTGGCATGTACCTGTAGTCCCAGCTACTTGGGAGGCTGAAACAGGAGGATTGCTTGAGACCAGGAGTCTGAGGCTGCAGTGAGCTATGATCAGGCCACTGCACTCTAGCGTGGGCCGATAGACTGAGACCCTGTCTCGAAGTCTTAACAGTTGATGGAGCAGTAGTTCTCACTGGTTTCCCTGAAAGGCTCTTGGTCAGCCCCCTCAACGTGCCTTGTCCGGTAAACATGAAAAGTGACCTTTACTGAACACTGTCCACTTTGCCAGCAGAGCACTAGGCACATTCCATAGTTCATCTCATAAACCTCATGTCCCTATGAAGGAATTCATCTTACTTTTACAGATAAATCCCGAAGCCAGTAGGTTAGGCGGCAGGCCCCATGCTTGGTCCTGGGATTCCAGCCGAGGCCTGCTTGCTTCCAGACTGTCATTACACTACGCTGCCCATTCATCTCCACTCAAGCCCCTGTGTAGGGCATTCAAAGATGTCAAAGACGAATTCACGGGTTCCTAGCTGTCACCTCTTTATCCTGTATTACACAGGTTTTCCATAGCAAAAGTCCTGACCACTTGCTGACCGTGTGATTTCATTATTAACACATCAATTTTCAGTCTTCTTCTCTGGCAGAAACATCTGGAGAAGGGGGCAAGGGCCAGGGGTCTATCCCCTTAACTCCTCTGGCTTCTGTAAGCTACTGGCCCTGTGCCCCCCTACAGGATCCTGTCTGCCTGATGCTTTCCCTGTAAGAGCTGCCCGTGTCCCACAGCCCCTGCATAGTGCCCCTATTTCCTTTCAGCGATGTAAAGTCTGGGCTACCTGTAGGTATTCAGTGAGCTCAGATTAATGGTGAGAAGCTCCTAAGCGTTCTTAACTTGACAAGTGTAACAGTCGTGGTGTTTAGTAAATGCCTGAAGGAGGGTCATTGGAGATGAATCTGCAGCGTCAGTAGGTTCTGGTACCAGGACTGACCCTCTTCTGTGTGACAGTAACTGAACATTGTCAGGATGTTGATTCTGTTGAGACGGAACCATTTAATTCTTCTTTGACCACACCAGCTCCCACCGACCCACTCTTCTTTAAACTCCTTTCTCATTTATAGCTCTTATCTCAGTTCCACCAGGCCGTTCTCTGTGTAGTAGTGTTTGTTGTGAGCTTCTTGAGGGTACAAAATAAGTACAGCGAGTCTCATCAAATACACGTTTATCTTGTGTAGCCTGGAGGGGCAAGGGAGGGGGACGAATTTAAAAGCATGGCGGAGCAGCCTGCCACTCCCTGCAAGGACCATGTGCCTGGGGGAAACATCCATTGTCCTCTCTGGGCCTCAGAGTCACACACATGAACCATGCGCACTGTGCCATCCCTGATGGTGAGCTAAGGAACTGACTACAGGACGTTTTAGAATCCAGCCCCTGTATAAGATGTGACTTCCCCATATCAGTACTCGATCATTGAGCCTGAGTCCCTGGTGGAAACAGTGATGGATGCAGAGGCTTAGGTTAGAGGGGTACATCTTAAGAATTTGAGATGACTGTTACTCATTTGGCTTAAGCTGCTTCTGTGGAATTTACATGAGTTCTATCTCATGGACATACTTATCAGTGGGCTACAACTCTTAGCATTAAAAAGCCAGCACCCAAATCTATACGAGATGCTTTCATTATCCAAATTTATTAAAAACATTGGATATTAGATAAAATCATACAAATAAGTGAAACTATAATTTTTCTGTATGACAAAGTTTAAGGAGACAAAGATTTCAAAAGATTGTGAAGGAAAAGCATGTATGTTACAAAACCCATCTAACGTATAAATAAAATCCTGGAATGTCATATCTATATACGACATTTCTATCTCTATATATCTAATTTTAGCCAAGCCATTCCCTTGGGAATCAGTCTTACTAATGGCTTCTAAAAATGACTGAGGGAAAATATTTCCTCCTGAATTTCCCTATTCTATTCAGTCTTTACTCATTACACTCAAAATAACAGGAGCATGAAGGAGCTAAATGACCTATTTCTTTCAAGAATCTATTTCTTAAAGGGAAAATGAAATATTCCCACTTCAGGTGGAATTCACATTTATGTAATTCATGTCTTTTTTTTTTTTTGGAGGGTATTCAGTAAAGAGAGGGTTTTGTTTTTGTTTTGGTGGGGTTGTATTCATAAATTATATTTTAAATATACTTAGGGGGCTCACTCGTTTAAAGGAAACTTTAATCCTTTTATAACGAAAATTGAATGTATTAAATATGCACACACATTGAAGGGGCTAACATTGGCTGAATGCTAGAAGACTTGAGTGACAGGGATTGAAGCATACCGGGCATCTTAGTAAAAGTGTTTAGGGATCAACACAGTCCCTACTTAGAAGGAAATTTCAGTTCTACTGTGGTGACATGAAGCGAAGGCGTAGAACATTGTAGAGCGCCACCAGGCCATATGGGATTAAGAGCAGGAGTAAATGGTTCTCCCCATGGCATGTACTCCCGGGGAGAATCTTTTTAGCAGGTAAGCGCTGATGCTCTGCAGTTATAATCCCCACCTACGGAGGATGCTGCTGTTCGAAGACCACACTGTGAGCAGCAAGGGGCAAGAGTAGGCAACAAGAAACACAGGAGCTCAAAGAAGAGCAAAACGAACTGTGGTCTGGCATGGGGAGAGACTCTTCTCTTACCCTCTCCTACCTCTAGCAATATGAATAATCATGTCTTAATTTATCTGCTTAGCATGCACACATCTTAAAGACATCATGATTTTATATCAGGCATTCCTTAGAGATATCGAGGGTTTGGTTTCAGATCATTGCAATAAAGTGAGTCACACCAATTTTTTGGTTTCCCAGTGTATATAAAGTTATGTTTATACTGTAGTCTATAAAGTGCAATAGCGTGTCTAAAAATACTTAAATATTTTGCTAAAAATGGCTAGCAATCATCTGTCTTCATCAAGTGGTGATCTTTCTGCTGGTGGAGGATTTTACCTCAATAATATATATATATATTTTTTGTTGGCTGGCTTTAATAGAAAGGGATCTGTGGAAAGTGATTGGTTTTTAGTGAGACTGTTTTGGGGAGAGGCAGTCTGTGCAGTGGTTATAAATACAAGCTCTAGAATCTGACTGCTGGAATATGAATCCCATCTCTACCAATTATCAGCTGTGTGATCTTGGGTGAGTTATTAATACTTGACCTCTCTGGACTTCAGTTTTGATACATTTGTTTATCTTTAAGCCAATGCCACATTGTCTTAATTACTGTAGCTTTATAGTAAATCTTGAAAGCAATAGTGTGAGTCCTCTAAGTTTTTCAAGATTGTTTTATGCACTTACAAATGTTTCCACCAGTTTGTCAATTTCTATTAAAAAACTGAAATTTTGATCAGGATTGCGATGAATTGATCAATTTTAGGAGAATTGGCATTTTAACAGTTGGATTTTTCAATCCATAGAGTATCTCTTCAAGTCATCTTTAATTTCTAATATTTTATAGTTTTTAATGTAAAGGAAGTGCACATCTTTTGTTAAATTTATTAAGTACTTTGGTTTTGATGCTATTATAAGTATATTATTAAAATGTTTTTCAATTGCTACCAATATATAAAAATTTTTTTGTATGTGATTTTGTATCTTGCAATCTTGTTATACTTATTTCTGGTAGGGTTTTTTGTAGATTAATTGGGATTTTCTACATAAACAATATCATCTGTGAATAGAGACAATTTTACTTTTCCAATCATTATGCCTTTTATTCTTTATTGCACTGTTAAGATCTCCAGTCTAATAATGAACAAAAATAAAACTGAAATCTTTGCCTTGTTCTTTATCATAAAAGGAATGCACTCAGTATTTCAACATTAAATATTTTAGCTGCAGGTGTTTCGTAGCTTCCTTTTATTGGGTTGGGAATTTTCATTCTATGATTAATTTGCTGAGAGCTTTTATCATGAATGGGTGTTAAATTGTGCTCAGTTATTTTTCTGCACCTGCAGTGATGATCATAGGTTTTTCTGCTTTACTCTGTTAATACAGGAACTTACCTTGATGGGGTTTTTGTTGTTTTTTAAACCGTTAAGTCAACCTTGCGTTTTTTGGGATAAACTCTATGTGGTTATAAATTTCTAGATTCCAATTGCTAATGTTAGGGAATTTTTGCTTCCATATTCATTAGGATATTAATTTATAACTTTTTTTCTTTGATTGCATTTGTCAAGTTTTGGTGTGAGTTGTGCTTGCCTCAAAATGTGAGTTAGGAAGCATTTATTCATCCTCTATTTTCCACAAGAGTTTAAGATTAACATCACAGTCATCCCTTAGTATCTGTAGGGGATTGGTTCTAGGATGTTCAAGTGCCTTATATAAAATGGCATAGTATTTGCATATAACCTGCCCATATCCTCCTGTGTACTTTAAATCATCTCTAGGTTACTTGCACCTAATACAATGTAAATGCTATGTAAATAGTTGTTATACTGTATTGTTTAGGGAATAATGACAAGAAAAAGTCTGTACATGTTCAGACTTTTTTTCCAAATATTTATTATCTGAGGTTGATTGAGTGCTCGCATGTGGAACCTATGGATATGGGAGGCCAGCTATATTTCAAGACTATTTTGGTTAGTCTGATACCTTTGTTTCCATATAAAAGTTTGAATCAGCATGTTAATTTCTATGGAATAGCCTATTGGAGTTTTGGTTGGGATTGTATTAAGTGCTTGTTGCAGTTCACCAGTAAAACCATCTAGGCTTAGTTTTCTTTGAAATGTTTTTGATTACTAATTCAATTCTGTACATACAGAATTATCCAGACCTCTGGGGTATGAATTCTGGTAGTTTGTATCTTTCAAAGCATTTGTACATATCATCTAAGTTGTCAAATTTATTGGAACAATGTTTTTAAACATTCTTTTATCCATAATGTCTATAGGATCTGTAATGATGTCCTTTTATTCTTGATATTGATAATTTCTGTTCTTAGTATTTCTGGTGACTTATTTCTGGTGACTTATTTTTATTAATCTCTGGTAAGAATTAGTTTTTGACACTTAATTTTTCTATGTTTTTCAGTTTTCTATTTCACTGATTTCTGTTCTTTGTTACTTCCTACTTATTTTTCATGTAATTTGCAGGAGCCATTTTAAGGATAATGTATTCCTATATTTTCAGTGCTTTTTGCTTGCTGGGACTTAGCATTTTGGTAGTCCTGAAATCTATAACTTTGGAGGGCTTTTTGGTTTTCTAATAGGTGTGCCCATTCATGCTTTAAAGTATGTTATCTATTCCTTGGACACTCCTTAGATAACAAAAAGTAGGCTTTTCCTCCCTCCTCTATTTAAATTAGTAATTCAGATAAAACATGAGTGAAAAATTTGTTTGATAATTATGTAGGACTCCTATATTTTTCTGCAAATGAAAAAGTGCAACTTTTGAGAAATGTAGCAAATAAGAAATCTGGCCTAATATTTATTAGACTTTATATGTCATAATTCTACGTAATTCAGTGTTAAGAAGTGATTAATCTCTGCCATTGACATTAAGTAGGTTTAGATTTAAAAGAATATCTTGAGTTCACTTCTAAACTGAGGCAACTTTAGCTTCAGTCAGTAATCCAGAAACTGTCATTCTGTGAGGTCTTTTTGCCCTTTTTTCTCCCTGCCTCTGCGGTGCTCACGTCACAGACCATGTCTACGCCTATTGCATCTCTCACCTGCAGACCTTGTTCTGGCTTAGCTCCTGAGACAACTCTGGCGGAGACGGTCCTAGTCCCTTCCCCAGTTCCCAAACCTTCTGCCTATGGGCTCTGCAGGTTCCCCGTTCTATGCATGTGAATCAGGGTTGCTACTGTGCATTCCGTTTTTAAGTTCCCTTAAGGCCTCCCAGGGTCTTTGGACAACCGGAGCTTTGTTATGCTCTTATTGATCACTCCCGTCAACACTAGGGCCTTGTTCCTGGGCCCTACCTGGGGCCTTGCTAGGGACAGGTGATTCTTCTTCAGCCCTGCCTGCCTTGAATCTGGAGTATCATGCCTGACTGTTCTTTTTCTCCCCACCTGCCAGACCGAAGCTCCCAGGGAGCCTGGGTTTCCTCTCCCCTGCCTGCTTGTCGCCCCCCACCCCCCACCCTGAGCCTTCCCCCTGCCCCGGGGATCCTGGGCTGCTTGTGCCTCTGCCTGCAGCCTTCCTCCCGTCAAAGACAAAGCAGTGCTTCTCTACGTTCTGAGGAATGACTGTTCCGAATTGTGCAACTTTAAAATTTGAAATCTGATCATATTCCTTGGTGAAATTAAAATAATGTCAAATATTTATCATTTACACTGATTCTGTATAATCTTTTCATGTACATTAGAATTTAGTCTTTGAATATATTCAGGTGTATAAGCATCTGATGTCTGTACCCCCACCAAAAAGATGGTTCTCAATAAATATTAGTTTCCTTTTGTCTGAGATAGAACTGTCTCTTGGATTTGTGATGGATGACATATCCCTTTTCATAAACTATAGTTTTGTTAAAACACTCTCCCTGCATTAACACTTAACATACTAGTCTTGTCAAATCCATTATTTTGGTAAACACAGACTCATAACATTTGAGGTAATAATCCTGAGTTAATAAGAATGGATCAATGCATATGTCTTTATTATTGGAAGAAAATATACCATGGCCATTTCACAACATATAATCTTCCTGGTTAATGAGAGAGAATATGTGTCAAAGCCAAAATGCCTTAGGATGTAGAGAAAGTGTGTAGGTTGAAAGAACAGTGCCCTAGGGTATCCTGCAATCGGCAAGAGAGTGTTTGACATGGAATTACTTGAGGATATTTTAAGGATGACCACAAAGGAGAGAGAAACCCAGGATTGTAGAGGTCACCGTGAGTGCTAAAACCAGGAAGGCAAGTTGACAAGAATGAAGACGCAGCCCTTGACTTTGGCATTGATGTGGTCTTCACTGTGTGAGTTCCAAATCCCTGTCCTTAGCCTTAACTTCTCTCCAGAAATTTTCAGCCCCTTGCTAGACATCTGAAGCTGCCTAAAACTCAATATATTTAAAATGGAAGTGTTTACTAACTGAACAGTTACTGATCAGACACTGCTATGTGTCAGACACTGAACATGAGCGGCACGGTCCCTGCCCTCAGTGAGCCTACCTTCCATCTTCTTTTCCCCTTCCCTTCCCGGCACCTTCCCAGACACACCCCGGGAGCTGTTCCCCTGCTGCATCCGCTGCTCCTCCAGCCTGTCAGTGGCTGCTCCCATCTCCTTGGTTTACCTCTCTACCCATGCTCTCCCGTGCTTCCTTCTATTAATAACACCGCCTCAGGTCAGTAGCTTCCCGAACGTTCTCAGCATTCTTTGTTTTGCTGCTTCACTTTCCTGGGCTTACTCTCTGATACATGCATCCCCAGACTCACTGTATTTTCTTGCTTGTCTGTCTCAAGAATACTTTAACCCACCTGGAATCACAGATGGTCTTATTCATCAGTAAGTCCTCAGCACCCACCACAGTGGCCTTCTGTAAATATTTGTTGAATGATTGATAATGTGATTTAGTAAACATAGTGTAAGACTTGAATTCAAGCCCACTCTTTCTCTATGTTGTGAACTAAGCCTGAATTTACTCATATTTATGATGATATATCAACACTCACTTTTAAGGATAGGTGTGAAAATTTAATGTAGATAATATTACTCAAAATTATCAAGCTGCTTAAATGTTGATGCACAAAATGTTTGCAGTGGCCTCCTGCTTTCTATTAATAAACTGAAATTGATTAGCATAGTACTTATCCTTGGTATGGGTTGACTGCACACCTCTCTGTCCTGTGTCCGCCTGAACTCTCTGCGTACTTCCTGGGTCCCATTTCCTGAACACGCTGAATGCCCCCTGCAAGTGCGTGCCTCAGCATTCCGGCTTACTTTGTTCCTCAGCCTAGATGGTCTTCTCACCCCAAATCCTTCACCTAATAAAAATCCTAGGTACTCAGCTCAAGCGACACTGGTCATCTTGAAGACCCCTGTGTCCCAGTCAAATTTAATCCTTCTCCTGTTCTCCAGCACCATCCAGCACCTCCTCATTTTTCCTCTTATTATAGTTATTGGTTCTTCTGTTGCCGTTAAGGCTATTCACAGATATTCCTTCCTGGCACATGGTAGGATCACACTTCCCTGCCCTCTTAGAGTTAGGTGTGGCCATGTGACTTGCTTTGGCCAATGCAATGCTAGTAGTAGTAACTTGTGTTGCTTAAGCTTTAAAAGCCAGTGCTCACCTCACCATGTTCTTTCCTCTAGTGTGTTCAAGATGGTGTCCACTCCACCAGCATGGGTCCCTGAGAGAGCCCCTCTGCTGACACGTGATAGATACGTAGAATGAGGAAGGAATAAACCACCAAGGCTACGGGGTTCTTGGTTCCTGCAGCATAACTTAGCCTGTCTTATACAGCTGTTTCCATGCATGTTGTCGTCACTGGATTGTAAATGCGTAAAAGCAGGCTCTGTGTCCAACTCGCTTTATACCCGTGCTCACTTCTAACCTCCCTGCTCCTAGTGGGTGCTCAAAATAATTTTACTTGAGTCTTCCTGGAACATAGAGAACGGTATTGATTTGGGGAGAGCCAGGAGCGAATGATATTTTAGAAAAAGCATGTAATACATATTGGAGTAAATATCCTACTTCGGAACCGTAGAAGGAAAGAAATTTGGGGAAGAGAGAGTGAGTTACAGGGTGCAGCCGTGGAGATGGGCTAAATCTGCCACAGAGGCATGCGGCCTTGCTAGTGTTACTGGGGAATGTTGGCTCTTTGCTTTTTAACATTGGCAAACAAGTTCTAGAAAGACACTTGAAGCTTTAGCTTTATCCTAACGTGTTTTCATGAAGTAATTAGAGACGTGCCATGTCTTATTCCTCTACTTTTTGTTTCTAAATGCATTTTTTCATTCATATGTCAGCGAATTTTAAAGTCGTTAGTGTGAATTAATGCAGCATTGCTATACTGATACTTTTCTAGATTTATTAGCGAGATGTCTGCTTTGATGCTAATTTATAGAGGTTATGTTTTAATAAAGACAACCTGAGTCATTGTAATTAGATAAATGTATGGTTTCAATAATACTAATAGAACTATTCATTTTACTAGCTTGAAAAGATATTTTATAACTTTATAACTTGATTTTTCTCAATCAGTCAAGTCTATGATTCATTAATGTACCTTCCAAGCAGCTGGATTTGGGCCTCCACAACATAGCTCTGTTAAGCCCATTTTTACAAGAGAAACAATTTCAGGGAGTAAAATTTCCCCCACCCCAAACTCCAACCCCCAGCATTATGACTCTGCACAGGAATTCACTTGCAGCCTCTCTTTCATCATCAGTGAACCCTGTGTGTATAAATCATATTTGTGACGACTCCCCCAGAAGATGTTTTTGTTAAACGATTTTGGCATTTATTTTTAAACATCAATACATTATTTATTAACAATTCAATTTTAGTTAGAAATCTATTGTCTTTATTTCATTTAAATTTATTCCAGTATAGTATTTCCATTGAATGAATATGCCACAATGTCGTTACCCATTCTCCTGTGGATAGACATATTTTTTCTTTTTGTAAAGTGCAGCTACACCACACATGGATGCAATCTCACAACATAGTGTTGAGTGAAAGGAAGCAAGTCTCGGAAGAATACATATAATAATATACCACTTAAATAAATTTGCACACATGCATGATAAAACTACATAATAAGACTAGGGAATTCAGGATAATGGTGTCTTGACCGGGAGGGAGCGGGGATATGACTGGGGAGGGTTGGGAGAGAGTGTCATTGTTTATGTGTTTCTTAAACTGGGTGATGGGCCCATGGGCATTCATTTCATTTTTCTTTATGCTTCATATATACACATGTATATTTGTATTTATGTGTTTGAAATATTTTATAAGTTATCTCTTGTAAGCAAAGACAAAATCATAAATTTTGGTGCTAAGAAATAACCCTTTGACAAACAAGATTTTTTAGAAGACTGTTCAATTGACTGACAGCAGGTTTATACTAAAAGATGATGGTATAACCTAGTAATAGCGAATATAGGCCAAATCTGGTATCCTGCTTGTTTTTTGTTGTTTTTGTTTTGTAAGGCCTATGAGCTCAGAATGGTTTTTACACTTTAAAATTCATTTTAAATGAAAAAAAATCCAAAGAAGAATAACATTTCATGACATGAAAATTATATAAAATTCAAATTTTAGTGTTTATAGATGAAGTCTTATTGGAACACAGATACATGCATTTATATATTGTCTATAGCTGTTTTAACACTAGCATGGTAGAATTGAGTAGTTGCAACAGAGACCATATGACCTTCAAAGAGTAAAATATTTACTATCTGACCCTCTGAAGAAAGTTTGCTGACCCCTTTATATAATGGAAATAAACTGAAGTTTGAGGTAAAATTAATTAGCTCTAAATTTTTGAAATCGGGCAAAACTCAGTTTAAATCTTCGCTCAAGTTCTTACTAGATGGAGCTCTCTGACCCTTAGTAGAAATTATTTAAAAGGACAGTGAATGTGGAAACACCTCGCAAACTGATTGACACACACAGTAGGGACTTTAGCTGTTTGTTCTTTTTTGAGGAAAGGATTAGCCCAAAGGATCTGAGCAAGACTCCTCTTTATTCTTGGCAAATTCATATTAGTCATAATAGATAACATCTACGGACTAGGCTAATCCTTCCTGAGGATTAGCAATGACAATGACCATTACCATTGCTGGCTCAGATCCCTCGCTCACAACCTGGTTATTTATGAGGCACCATCTTCAGAGAACATGTTGCTCCTTTGAAATCCAGCATTTTTTAGGCTAGCAACAAGGCTGAGGTCAAGAGACCTGGGTTTTGTTAGTTCTGCCACTAACTAGGAGATTTGGGGCATGCCATTGATCCATTCCAAGTCTTATTTTTCTTAAATGACTTGGGAGTGTTGGATTGGGTGTGGTCCTTTCCTAAAGGGGCCAAAAAGCTCATCATGTGGGCTTTAAAGGTATTGCTCAGTATTCCATCAAAACAAGGCTTGAATTCAGTACTCTTTAGCCAGATTTTTTTGAAGCAAACATTTTAAAATAAGGACTTCTTTTAGTATCAGATATGTCCTAAAATAATCCTTGTCTTCAGAGACCCCTCCCACATGAGTGCTTTCATTGTTTCCTTTCTCAACACCAGCATGAATTGAGTTCGAGGCTGGCTCAAGCATGGAACTGCACCCTCCGCGATGGTTAATGCACCCGTAGGTCTTTGTCCCTGCCACAGCCTGCCTTCCTTGCACACCCACCCCATCCCCTAGGACATAAGATATTTGGGTGGGTGGCTGGACAAATGAACCACTATTCTGGAGAGGGTATAATCTTTTGGTTCCCAAGTAGCTTTTTTACCCTCAGTGGATTAAAAACAGACATGAGTACTGGGGGAAGGAGGGAGAGGGAGGTGTTACTTACCTCTACGTAGTGGATGTGTGTGATCTTCAAATCCAACCCAGCTGGACCCAACTGGGGATTAAATTTGATTTCATTTACATGCAAAGCCTCTGGAGCAGGAGCTGACAGAGAACTCCGATTTCATTAGGGGTGGAACAGCTAAAATAGAATTACCCTTCATGTTCTGTTTTCTTGTGTTGCCTTGCCCTGGACATTAATTTCTCCTCTTTAAAAGTTTCTTGTTAGGGTTGAAAATCATTTGCTGTGACATGTCTGAGAGTATGAAGTAATTTAAAGAGGGCCAGGTTGGCCTGAAGTGCTGCTTGCCTGAATTGCCATCTCTGGGCAGATGCTTGTTGGAAGAGGGAGTTTATTCACGCCTCCCACCCCCCAGCATGACAGGGATTGAAGAGGACCTAACTTCCACGCCCCAGCTCTGCAGAGGGCACACTGGTCTTTCTTGTGGAATAACAGAGTATAGATGAAACTATTTCCCCGTGAAACCACTTAAGTACAAGGGAAAATCGATGACCTTGAGTTAGATTTGTTTGCTGTGTTCTTCGCTTTCAAAGACCCTTTCTTCATTTCCATTTAACATGTTTTTCTGAACAGACTATTGTAAGGACTCTAGTATGCAATTTTTCAAAACCAATGTCACAAACCTGCTTGTTATTTTGTACGTAATTTGGTTAGAAAAAACACGAGGCCCTATGAATTAGTGTTCTGCCATCACTTCTCAGAATGGCACTTTCGAAAATTGGATTTTGGTCTTCAGGATAATTTAAAATATTTCTTGGGAACTATTAATATCAAGTACAAATGGCATTTTTCATGATTTCTTATCTGCAGAGCTTGTGACGGGAATTTTGTACATGATGGATGCCCGTATCGTTGAATGTGTTCTTTCATCCATTTTACTGTTTTTCAGATACCTGGTGCCAGGTGTGTTATTTACTCATTCAACATGTTATTTATAAAAGCGTCCATTAGATGCTAGACACTGTGCTGTTCCAGGTGTCAATAGTGGAAAAAAGACTAAAATCCCTGCTGCCTTATAACTGACATTCTTTAAAAATACTGGCAATGGCAGAATTAGAACAAATGCTCCCACGATGAGAAAGAATGAGAAAAAGACAATCATTTCAGTTTTTATTTTCCACATCTAAAAATCATAGGCAATGTATTGGTACTTCTAAGGTTTTGACTCTTCTTCACTTGATAGTTAATAATTTTAGCTCTAATAAAAGGCCTTGTCACTTACTTCTACTATTCGAGTGCCTGCTGTGTTGCAGACCCTGTGCTGAGTGTCTCACATTTGCCCCATCTGGCAGATGAAAGCGGCAACTGTGTCTCTACTCGGTGGAAACACATGCTCTTACACAAAAGGTTTTAATTACTCATTTATGCCAAGTTCGCAATGACAGTTTCACAATATTTGAATCCAAACCGCTCAGAGTGGAGGGAGGAGGTCAAGAGACAAGAATGGGCTCCCCGTTCTGGAAACCGGGCAGCCTGGAGTGGCACAGGCATGTGCCTTCCCACCCGTGCCCCCGACTCCTCCCTAAACACGTGGAAATGCTCGATGAAATATGTTGCATCTCCCAACGTAAAGACTGAGGAAACCTTGAAAGAGAGGGAAAGCAGGAACAGAAGGAAGAAGAACGAAACTGAAGGGGAGGGGAGGTGCTGTTAACCAAGAGCAAGATAAAAGCCAGACTCCAAGTGTGAGTCGTCATAGTGAGGGATCTGTAGTTCCCAGGTGGTCAGGGATGCTCTTGGAAGCAACGGTTTCATGAACATAAATTATCAGTTAAGCCAGTTAGTCAAACTTGGCTTCATTAGAAAAGAGTGGGGCTTCTGCTTAACTAAGGCTCAGCCTGGGGAATCGACGGGGTTGAGGGTGGCAATAAAATGGACTCTTTTCTAGGCTTTATCCCCAGACCCTCCTCCAGCTGCTCCCAGGCCCTGGTTATCACTCAGGTTTAGGTGTGTAACTTGGGCACCAACCGGTGAAGTGATTCTTTTAAGTTGCCATTGTCAATGCTTTGGAGAACGCCTTGAGTTTTGACCTAGCTGGTCAGGGAATTGGTAAATTAAAGGTTAACTCTGCATGATCAAAGTGTCAAAACCACTTTAAGATTGTCATTTTAATGTACTTTCACAAGGCTATGCAAACAAATCAAAACTGGCCACTTTTTCACTTAAGTGACCATACACGTGGAGAAAGTACTTCCAGGGTTCCTCTCATCTTGGAGTGTTACCCCATGGATGTGAAATACAGCTGGTCGCCTCGCCCTGTGATCTCGACTCTCTACTCACATACGGAGCGCCATCTGAAATGTTTGATGAAACATCCTGAGGAAATGGAAATGATGAAACCACTTTGGATTCAACAGTAGAATGATAGGCCATTTAATACAGCCTTGAAGTCTTGTGGCTCAGTGGGTGTGGCCTAACATGATTGCTCTGCTCACCTTCCACCTTCCAGATCCCTTTTAGTATAAACTACTGAAATAAGGCTTACTTTGAAAATGACTCTATGATAGAGGGAGAATATTCCAGGAGCAGAACAGATAAAGGTAGTAACATTTTGCCATCTGGCAAAGCTACTAGACCAGATGGATTCACTAATGACTTCTCTAAAGTATTTAATCAGACCTTACTGAAACCCATGACTGGCATATTTAATTGTCCTAAATTAACAGGATTGCTGCCAGATATAACCCTCAGTGCTTGAGTCATACTCCTTGCTTAAAGAGGGAGGAAAGAAAAGATGAATAGCTCCAGAAAGCTGGGTTTCACATAGACCCCCCTCATTAGTGAAACTTCTCATTAGCAAATTGTTGTGTTACAGTCTCAGGCAGTATTTCTCCTTTTGGAAGAATGCACTGTAAGATGAGCCATGCTGATCAAATTCTTTTTATCAGTAGCAGTTATACTGATGAGAACATCTGGGGGTTGATAAATCTGATATAGTCATCAGACATTCCTTCCTACTTCCTGCCTGTGGAAGACTTTTAAACTACTTTTTTTTTTTTTTTTTGGTATGCAAGTTAATTTTTCTCCAGGATCATTTTTGTTTTAATTTTTATATTTGTATTAAAGCAATATAGAGACACACAAAATTACAGAAAACATTATAATATAAAACTGCCCTGCCCTACCCTTTCTTATCCACAATCTACTTTTTAAAAAAATTTTTTTTATTTCAGGGTACTATGAGGGTACAAACATTATGGTTACACTTTATGTCTTTGCCTCACCCAAGTGAGGGTTAGAGGCATGCCCTTCCCCCCTACAATGCTCCCCGTGTCCTTTAGTTGTGGGTTTACCCCCTCCCCATCCCCCTAATCCCTGAAGAGTATTTCTGCCATGTGAGCACCCTAGTGTTGATCAGTTAGTACCAATTTGATGGCGAGTACAAGTGGAGCCCATTCTTTGGATCTTGTGGTACCTTACTTTGGATAATGGGCTTAAGTTTAATCCAGGAAAGTATAAGAGGTGCTAGATCACTGTCGTTTCTTACGATTGAGTAATATTCCATTGTATACATATACCAAATTTTAATAATCCACTCATGAATTGACGGGCACTTGGGTTGTTTCCGCATCCTCGCAATAGTGAATTGTGCTGCCATAAACATTTGGGTGCAGATGTCTTTATCATAGAATGTTATTTGCTCTTTTGGGTAGATGCCTAATAGTGCCATTGCTGGATTGAATGGTATTTCTATTTTTAGCTCTTTGAGGTATCTCAAATTCTTTTCCACAGAGGTTGCACTAATTTGCAGTCCCACCAGCAGTGTAAGAGTGTTCCTGTCTCTCCACATCCTCGCCAGCATTTATTGTTTTGGGATTTTTTTATAGAGGCCAATCTCACTGGGGTTAGGTGATATCTTATTGTGGTTTTGATTTGCATCTCTAATGATTAGAGATGTTGGGCATTTTTTTGTTTGCTAGCCATTATTCTGCCTTCTTTTGAAAAGTTTCTGTTCATTTCCTTTTCCCATTTGTTGATGGGGTTGTTTGATTTTTTCTTGTTGATTTTTTTTGAATTCTAGATAGATTCTAGTTATCAGCCCTTTATCAGATGTGTAGAGAGCAAATATTTTCTCCTATCCTGTAGGCTGTCTATTCGCTCTAATGATAGTTTCCTTGGCTGTGCAAAAGCTTTTTAATTTGATCAGATCCCATTTATATATTTTCGTTGCTGTGGTGATTGCTTTGGGGGTCTTCAAGAATTCCTTGCCTAGGCCAATGTCTGAAAGGGTCTTCCTGACATCTTCTTTTAGAATTCTTAAGGTTTCATGCCTTAGGTTTAAGTCTGTTATCCATCTCGAATTGATTTTTGTGAGAGGTGGGGAATCCAGTTTCATTCTTCTACATGTAGCTATCCAGTTTTCTCAGCACCATTTATTGAAAAGAGATTCTTTTCCCCAGTGTATATTTTTGTCTGCTTTGTCAAAGATTAGATTACCATATGTGGAAGGTTTCATCTCTGGATTCTCAGTCCTGTTCCAAAGGTCTATGTCTCTGTTCTTGTGCCAGTACCATGATATTTTAGTTACTGTAGACTTGTAGTACAGCTTGAAGTCTGGTAGACTGATACCTCCCAGTTTGTTCTTTTTACTTAAGATGGTTTTGGCTATACGAGGTCTTTTCTGGTTCCATACAAAGCGTAGAATTATTTTTTCTAGTTCTGTAAAGAATGATGATGGAACTTTGAGAGGGATTGCATTAATTCTGTAGATCACTTTAGGTAGTATGGACACAAAGGAACACTTCTTATTCTTATGACTGTTGTTTCTGGTAGTAACCTTCAAAACAGTATCATTAATGACTATTTCTTGATTAATTCACTTTAGGCATGATTGACTTGCACTTAAGATACATGAGGATGTAGCTTACATATATCATTCTTACTTACCTTTTCTTCTCCTCTCTGCAGGGTTATTTAATTTTTATTCCCTTAACATATGACTTTTGTAGCTTTAAGGTATATTTTTATACCTTTTATTTTTTGGCTTATCAACTAGACAGTATCTCTTGGCTCCTAACTTTGTATGCTGGAGATCTTAGTGACTTGAGTATTCCAGTGAATGCTCTAGTGTTCTTTCATTCAGTATAACACTTTTGAAATTCATCCATGCTATACTTGTCAGTAGTTGCATTCCTTTTTATGGCTGAGAACAATTCCATTGCACGATACACAATAATTTGTTTATGCATTCACCTGTTGATGGACATGCAAATTATTTCCAATTTCTGGCTATTATAAATAAAAGTATTTTCCTTTTATGTCTCTTGGGTAAATAACAAAGAGTGGAATTGCTAGGTTACAATGGTAAGTGTATATTTAACTCTGTAAGAAACTGCCAAACTACTTTCCAATGTGATTTATCATTTTACATTCCCATTAGCAATGTACATGTATTCCGGTTGCTCTATATCCTCAGCAACACTTGGTATTATCAATCTTTTTAGTTTTATTTGTCCTTGGCAATGCTCAAATCTTTTGTCCATATTTTAAATTGGGTTGTATTCTTATTATTGAATTGTAAGCATTCTTTATATATTCTGGGTACAATTTCCTGGTGAATTTTTTTTTGTTCTCCCAGTCTGTGGCTCACCTTTTCATTTTCCTAATGGTAACTATCAAGGATGAGAAGTTTTGATTTTTTAATTCCAATTCATCCATTTTTTTTCTTTTACGATTCATGCTTGTTTGTTCTCTAAGAAACTATTATCTTTCAAAGATTTTTTTGTTTGTTTTCAATTACACAGGCTAGCTGGGTTTCACATTTAGATCTCTGGTCCACTTGAAATTTTTCTTTTGTGCATGGTGAGAAGAATTGAGATTCGTTTTTCCCCCATTTGGATATCCATTTGTCCCAGCACTATGTGTTGAAAAACCTGTCCTTTCCCCATTGAGTTACCTTAACATTTTTTGGGAAATAAGTTGACCGTATAAGTGTAGGTCTATTTCTGGATTCAGTTCCATACCACTGAGCTATATGTCTGTCCTTACAATGATACTGTCTTAATTATGACTTCTTTTTATAAAGGCTCTAAGCAGAACTTCTGTTGACGTTTTACACTCAGATACATGCACACAATATATATTTTTTAAAGTACAGTCCATACTCTTACTGTCAGTCATGACTGGATTCTGTTTTCCAAACCCCATTTTTCTTGCTTCAGATGCTTTCTCTTTAAAGTGGTGTCTTCAGAATTTTTTTTTTTTTTTTTTTGGTCCACTTCATGTGGTTTTTACTAGTTTAGATCTCAGAGGGTAGTCTTATTTTTAAGTGTTGGAGGATAATTCACTATAGCTCTCTAGTATGTGAGTTTCCCTGACTTAGAATGTTAATCCTTGGGGGTAAGGGGTAGGTTTCACATGTGTCTATCACATGGCATTTAATTAATAACAATATCACCTATGTAGTGCTCACCATACTTTAAGCACTATTATTTTAATTAGTGCCTTAGGATTTATTTAATCCTCACAATAATACCTACTTTGTTTGAAGTAGATACTGTTTTATTCCCATCTTATGGATGAGAAACTGAGGCACAGAGAGGTTGAGTGGTTTGTCAGAGATGATTTATGAGAAATTATTTGCTAGTAAGTAGAGCAGATGTGCTTCAGTGATGCACTGGTAACTGCTGAACAACCTGCTCTCCAAGAGAAAAAAAGCATGCGTGTACATTCATAAGTTTCTTATACATTTTACTGATATACATGAAATATTAACACACAACTTACAAATAAAAATATAATACTCTTTATTATGAATTCCATATTGCCAGTCAATTATGATAGAATGCTTTCATTGGTGGTTGGTTTTTGTGGTGGTTTTTTGTTGTTGTTTCTTTGTGGAACTCCTGTATCTGTGGTTAACCTGTGGTTGCAGGTCACCCGTGATTTGACAGAATTGCGTGAGGAATAAATGCTTGGTTGCTATTTGGTTCAGAAAGTGTCTCACGCATCATTGACCAACAAGTGTAGTTCCATCATGGAATGTTGATGGTTTTATGTTAATAAGACAAAAGTGAAACACAAAGACTTATATTGGAATTTTAATCATTTGCCAATGATGGGAGCAACTTTTTTTGCTGAATTGGATACATTTTTGAATACTGAAAGAATATTCTCAATCTTGTCATTCACAATGTAACAACTACAGACTAATATACTTTTAAGTTTATTCTGCATTATTAACATTTTATCTTTCTATCTCTTAGGTATAGACAATCAACAAAACAACAAATCAGGCTCTGATTTGTAGCATTTGTTGATTTCTTTGATGTAAATACTCCCATCATGGCTGATTTCAAGCCACCAATGTGACGTCATTGAAAGTGGAGTTGGGAAGAGGTGTGACGTAACACACCATTCTATGGTATTTCTACCACGTGGTTAGGATATAGCAGTAAATAACCTCAGGACTATAGATAATAGTGAAGTGTAAAATAATTATGAAGTGATAAGTTTTGAGTATGCATTACCTTTGTTTTTAATATAACTTATGTAATTGTAAATTTATATAATTTAATAATAGCTATGTTTAACAACTGGTTCACAAAGCTTGTTAAGGTTTAACAATCAGTTCTAAATGACCAGACCAAGTAGGCTCAAACCACGCCACTGTATACTGTGATGCCAGGCAGCCAAATTCTATCCTCTTAACCACCCTTTTATTGGGTATGAAGGTATTGCTTAGAATGTAGCTCCATACGAGAACAAGTATGGCAGATAGATATAGCAACACTCAGCTTGCAAGGTATTACATTTCTTCATTTTTCTAAATTATATTAATTTTCATTAGGTGAACCACTCATCAAGCTTGTTAAGAAGTCCAATTTGAGGGACCCCTGTTCGACCATGGATTATACAGGTCCCTTGGGGTTTAGACAATTCAGGAAAATGGCAATGGACCCTGTGGTCTGTCCACATTGCTGTCACTCCCATTCATGCCTCCCAAGCCCACCTGGAAGGCGGGCCCTCTCCGTGGTGTCAGATGACATCACAGTTCTAGTGGTGGTACTTGAGTGCCAAGTACCTCTCTGGAGACCAGGACAGGAGTACAGCCATCCCCATCCAAGGTTCCACTATTTCCAAGACCTGTGTTCAAGCCTGCCTTGGCATTTTCTGCCTTGCAAATGAACATCCACGGAGGTTGGGTCACTCCCCCTTCAACCCACAAAGCAGTAGCCTCCCCTTCTTCCCTCAGACAGTCCAACCTAAGGACCTTGATGTGCCTAAGCTTCCAACGTGGGAAAGCTGCTCTCAAGGTTATCCCTGGGGAAGAGAGGGAGATGGCTTTCATGCTTCCCTGGTGAGACCTTAAGGGGGAGAGAAAAAAAAATGAACTACCAAAGTTATTACTGAGAGAATCACTGAAGCAGCCTGGGCAAAAATGAAATTAGGCTTTAAAAAGAAATGTTAGAATCATGAACATCTTTCAAATGCTGTACTTGGAACAAGTATTCAAATACAATTTCTTGCCTCAAGGAATCAAAAATGATTAGTATTGATTAGTGGTTTTTGTTAAACCTCCTAAGCAAGGCTACCTCTTTCCACAACCTTTTAATTCTCATCTTCTCCCCTCCACAACATACTTGGAAATCTTCCTGATCTCATCCAACATCAGGAAGACATGCTCCTGCCCTCCTGGCATGCTAGAGAAACAAATCCATTTCTTCTCCCAGATAGGTTGTTGAAAGTCCTTCTCTGCAGTGCTTTCTATTGCCATGGTAACAGAAGATGGGATTTCCCAATGGAACTAGATTTATACATACAGAGAACAGCAGTTCTTTCAAAGCTTGATCCCTTTTTTTGTTGCCATGTGTATAATACAATAAATACAATAAACTGAATACCAAAGGAAAAATAGAATGACACCAAATCTTTTTATGTAGGTGTGGAATGAGACTTCCATTGTATTGAGACCCTCAATGAAAAAGAGTCAATTTAAAAAAAGTTTTAATATTGTGACATTGCTGCTGTAGCTATAATAGTTTGCAAAATTTGCAAAGTGCAAGTTTTCTTACAAAAGCAAAGAGTTGAATTTAAAAACTCTCCAACTGGCAGACTTAAAATATAAGTAAGTAAGCTCAATACTTCCAGTGACAGTAAGAATCACAACTCTCGTATGGTAAAGAAAGCGATGAGAAGCCCAAGGTGGAACAAATACTTTGTGCAATGGTGGTACTCTCTACTTCTGTCATTCCCTCTGTGGAAGGGCACAATAGTGGGCATTTCTCGTGAAATCTTAACAGATGCGCAGGAATTCAGAGGATGTGATTCTCTTTATCTTGGCACTGTAATTGAACATGAAGACCTAGCCTTTACTCTCTCTGCTGGTTGGCCTGACAGTATTTACTGGAGGGTGGCTTCTTAGGCTCAGGGCACTCCGTGGAGGGAACAAATAGCAATTTTGAGGTGTGTAGAAAGAGATGGATTTGGGTGTGTTGTTTTTTGTGTGTGTGCTTTTTGTAGACTGAGTCTCACTGTGGCACCCTGGCTAGAGTGCAGTGGCATCATCGTAGCTCACCGTAACCTCAAACTACTGGGTTCAGGGGATCTTCCTGCCTCAGCCTCTCAAGTAACTGCAACTATAGGCAGGTGCCATGACACCTAATTTTTTTGTGTTTAGTAGAGATGGGGTCTCACTCTTGCTCAGGCTGGTCTCAAACTCCTGAGCTCAAGCAATCCTCCTGCCTCAGCCTCCCAGAGTACTAGGACTACAGGCATGAGCCACTGCGCCCAGCCTTTCTGGATTTGGTTTTATGAGGAAAATCCGTACACATATACACCTGTCATTTAAAATGCTTCTGAACTAAAATTCCAAAGATGTTTTGGAATTAGACAAAAGCAGATCCTGATCAAAATAACTTTTTATGAAATTCTTGAATTCCTAAATGTGGAGATGTGGGAGGAAGGGAATAGATACCTAGACAGTAGCTTAAAACCTGCTTATTAAATAAATGCTTATGCAACTACATCATTACTGATACCTTATATTATCCAGAGATTAAAGTTTGTGAGGGTTTTGTTTTGTTTTGTTTTCTCCTGAGGTCTAAAAAGTGCTGTTGAAATGATATGACAAATTTAAAGTAGGAGTAAATGCCATTTGGCTGTGCTCTGGAAGACACACGAATGCTATCATTTTATCACCCAGGGGAAAGGAGTGGAATTTCTGGGAAGCCGATGGGAAAGTAACAAATGGTGGTAGAATGCATAAAGGTTGTTGTCTCTTCTTGCTATTCTTGATACGGACTTAGATAAATAGTAATACTGTGAGTCACTAGGCAGTCCTGTTGTATCAAGCCGGAGCAGTGAGGTCAGAGACTCTGCTTAGACAAGGAGAAATAGCTAACAGGCACAAATGGCACAGGAGGAACCTGGAGAAATGGGTCTCTCAGGCTGGAAAGAGATGACAACAAACAGCATAAAGGAACTTGAGGCAAGAAAAGAATAACCACAATGTGAACTTTTTAGCAAACTTACGGGCTTTAGTACGAAAAAGAATAACCACCACCAGAGTAAAACTACTTTAAATCCAAAATGGGATTTTTTTTGGGGGGGGGGGTAACACAGCCAATTGAATAACGTAGATTAATTATTCTGAAGGCCTCCTTAAAGGTTTGCTGAAAGCTGTTCATTCCATGTCCCCCTCATTCAAAGAACTAACTCAGGAATCACGAAATTAAAAACAACCGTCAGGAACAGTGACTTATTTATTTTATTTTGGATCCCAGGAATCTACCAAGTATCTTAAGCATTTTTAAATAGAAGCCATGATCACAGCAAGAAGAGTTTAATTTATGTCTCTTAAAAATGTTTCTGGCCATCCAGGAGATCCTCTTTCCTCTTTAAGCTCTAGTCCCTGGGTAAAGCCTGTTGCTTGTAGCAGGTGGGGAGATGATATGGCGGTCAGAATTCACTCCCTCTTCAGCAAAGGTTTTGTTAATGCTCACTCCACCAAGTGACATTCCAGAACTGTGTTTAGAGTGGTGGAAGAAGGCCCCTGCCCTCACGCAGCATACAATCTAGTCCATCCTTTTTCATAACCTTTAGGACTCTAAGTGTGGCGCTAACCTGAGGAGTCTTCTTGGTTTTCCCACTAAAAATTGGCTGGGCTTAAGGCCATCTTTTCCTAGGATCCAGCTCATGGGCTTCAAACTCAATTGCAGCCAAGCTCTGTGAGTTATAAACCCAGTCGACCAAGCAAAATCTTCTGTCAACATTAACATGCCCAACTTTGCTTAGTCTCAAACATCTTAAACACGCCTTCCTTCAGCCTCACCTCGCTGTCTCTCATCTAGTCCTTAACTGGCCCCCTGCCTCTCCTGCTAACAGCCCTCACAGATCCATCCTTCCTGCTGCATCTCACCGCTGTGAGGGTTACCCTCCTAAACTGTGAAACTGTTCACATTGTGCCCTGGGATAATTGTCAGTGGTACCCTAACTTTCTGGCCTGGCCGAGGGCTTTCAAGAGTTGCCCCTGTCTGCCTGATGTCTTCCCTGATGTCCTGGGCAGCTGGTCACTCCATCCTCCATCTTTCTGTGTCACTGCATGTATATATTGACATAACTATTTGTTTATGTCTTTACTCTTAAGGCAGACCCGTTGAAAGATGGAGTTAGGTTTGCTCAGGGTGGGAACCCAAAAAGTATGTATAGATTGGAATATGATTAATAGAAAACTTAGATAGTGATCATAAGGCCTGTGAAACAATAGCCTCTGGAGTCTGGAGGTTGTAAACCTAACTCTGACCACAGACAGTTGTGGCGACATTGGCAGGAACTGGTAAAGGGAAAGTTGCATTCCTTATCCCTCCCGTTACGGATGAAGCTTGTCCCTCCCTATCTCTGCAGGATGTGACTGAGCAGGAGTCCCAGAAATGGGTAGTTTGAAAAGAATTTATTACAGTGGCTGTTCTGGCCCAACTGCTCACTCCCTCTGGAAAAACCCTCCATAAAACCCAAGGCTCTCCCCTTTCTTGCATGGACGCTCTTTGTGTCCTCCACCCATCTGTACCCAGATGCTCAAATAAACAGCATTTTGCTACACCTGAGGCTTTGTGTGTCTCCTTCTTGGCTCTGGATCTAGCAGATGGCAGTGTATTTTATTTTCACATATCTATGGGCTATAACTGACATAGGTCCATAAGGGTTTGTTGAATAAATGAATGAGCTCAAATATATCAGTGCATCATAGATTGGGTTTTCAGACCACTTCCATCCACTTAGTTTAATGAAACAGACATGGCACACCACAAACTTGCAGTTTTCTGGGACATCTAGATACTATCAAATACCAGATATAGCTCAACAAAATTGAGATTGGAAGTGTCCTTTTATCCTTGTTGATCATCTCATCAACTCTGATGCTAAAGTGTTCTACAACCTTAAAAAGTTTTAAAGCCTCTAGTATTCACTTACTGTGAAAAAGCTGTCCTCTTAAGTGGCTTGTCTTTTTATATTACTTCCTTATAAAGATTCTGAGGACACATTTTCCAGCAAGCACTTATTAGATGGCCAACTCATTTAAAGTACATAGTTTTATGTTTTTGGAATCCATACTATATTCACATAGACATGCATATATTGATTGTGTCTACATAACGCTAGTTACACAAATAATAACTTGAATTGAGTGCTCACTGTGTGCCAGGCACTGTGCTAAAGTACTGTAGATTCATTAGATCTATTAACTTTTTAAAATATATTATCTCTATTTTATGGATGAGGAAACTGAGACAAAAGAGATCAAATTTGTCCAAAGAACCAGAGGTAGTAAGGGGCAGCCAACACGCAAATCCAGGTGCCTATTCCTGAACATATACTCTCATTGTAATACCATTCCAAAAATTGAAAAGGAAAAAAAGAAATCTGTGTAGACAGATACTGAAAATTGAAATGGGGAAAATTCTATTTGTTTATTGTACAAGAAGAATTTTAGACAATGAACTAGTTTTCCATATACGTAATGAACTTTTTTTTTTTTTTAATTCCCAATACCTACTTTGTAGAAAGGCACAACTTCTGTACACAATGAATTTAAAACATCTGGGTGATTTCTCATCTAGGAATAATACTTCTTGACTGCTACAGACTCCTTGAAATACTAGTTAGTATTTGACAAAGTTTTGTTTTTATTAAATTCCCGAGAAATCATAATCATAGTAATCTTCAGTTCTTTTGGTGTCATGGTGACTTATGTAAAGCAGAAATTTTCATTTAATGTGTATAATCTATGGCAAGGGACACAGAAATAGCACTTGACTCTGGGACCCCTTGATACTTTGAAATCCTAATGAGTATAGTATCCAGAGCTTCTGCAGGCAGGTTTAATTATGAGAAGTGAACTTTCTCCTAGCAACAGCATTTTTTTCAAATCAAAGTCAAAATCTAGCTTGAAAGATCAGTAATATTTTGAAAATCAGTAAGTACGTATCATGACAAAGCAATTATAGAACCATATATATAATTTTAATCAGAGAATTATAATAGTGTCTGATTTTTCAAGGTAACCAGTGTGTAAGACCAGATGAAATTATTGACAAACTGTGCTAAGCCTCTCTGCCAAAGTTGACCATTTCAATTTAGACCAATCGGGTAATTATTTTGAGGAAAGTTGAAGATTTCTCTTGAGATCATCTTGTTAGGTGATTAAAATGAGGAACAAATTTGGATAAAAGATGAACAATGGTGTTTTGTTTTGTTTTTGTTCAGTTGGAAGGTATGAAAAGAAGCCTTTTTTTCTTTCAGCCTTGCCTTACACCCAGACAAAACTCTTGTTGCAACTGGCCAAGTTGGGAAGGAGCCATATATATGCATATGGGATTCCTATAACGTCCAGACTGTGTCTATTCTTAAAGATGTCCATACACACGGAGTTGCCTGCCTGTCTTTTGACTCAGATGGACAGGTATGTACCTTTCTTCGTTTGTTTTCTTTAATGACTTTTCACAATTCACCTAAAATGATAAAGCAAATAGCCAATAGACGCAAAGCCCAGCAACCATTGCTGGTTCCCTTGGTAGCCTCCTAGAATTTCTCACCTTTTTGACACTTTTCCAAGGTATGGCACTAACACCCAGCTCTGGTGAGGCCCCAGTTTGGGTTCCCCCAATCTCACCATCTGGTTTAAAAAGTCTCCATAAAAGAAGTCATGAATTCACACTGATGAGGTGTTCACCATGACTCGGCAATTCCACATTTTCATCCATTGTTAGCCTCCTCTTTGGAATAAGGGCTGAACCAAGCCTTACTCACAGACCTCAAGCCCTGAGCATTACCTTAGTACCCTGTTGCTTTTAGAAGATGACATCACCTCGTAATAATACACCAAGAAGATTCTCTTTGACCCTTTACCCTGAGACCACTTGTAACTCCTCCCTGCCCCCTCCCAATTCACTCACCAATTCCTGTGTATTTATAAATTTCTTTACAATAACCCTCTGACATTCATCCTCTTGCCATCATTTAAGTTCCAAGTCGGTGCCATGTCTGACTTGGTTTAAGTAACCTCTAAACTATTCTCCTCACAGTCAACTTCTTGCTGATGTATTTCACCAACTGAAAGAAAGTGTCAAGGCATCGTTTTAAAACCACAAAAAGCTTGGGGTACCCATTGGATGAAGTCCACACCGTGTAGTTGGGCATTTCTAGGCTTACTAGCTTTGCCAGACTTATCTCCACTATCCCCTTGTCGTGGAACTGGACGACTTTGCAAGATTCCTCTACAAGGCCTTGCCCCTCCGCACCCCCACGCCTTTTCCCGCCTTTTCCTGTCCACCTGGAGTGCCCCACACACCCTCTTAGTCCCTTGAGTGAATGACTCAGTCTTTGAAGACACTTCAAAGGTCTTCATGAAGCCTTTCCAGTCCTAACAAAGTTTTCTCTCCTTCCTTTGACCTATAGCAACACTTGGCAGAAAAGATATGTTAATATGTTCTAGCAAAGGAAGTGGAAACACAGATGCGTCATCCCTGGCACCCACTGCATTCGCCTCCTTGCTGAGGCTGCGCCTCTTCTCCCCAGCCTTCTCCACATCCCTAAGCCACCCTTCCTCTGTCTCTTTGACCCTCCCTGTTTCTGCCTGTAATTCTTCCAATCCAAGTTTTGGCAAATTTCAGAGTTAATTCTGTAAGTCGATGCCATGGAAAGATCTGTAAAGTTATTCAGAGGCTTGACCAAACTGAGAGTTTGTGGGAAATTTAGTGGAATAAAAAGGAGTTGACCTGGTTTGAGTCACTTTTTTTTTTCTTAACAATTAGCATTTACTTAGTGTGTTCTACTATTTGAAGAGAGCATTGATCATTATTCATTTTTCTTTCTAGAAATAGATTAACTACATTGTGTAGTAGATGCTAATTCCTGGAATATGTATATGTTCTTGATTTTACTACTTTAATCTCAACGCGGTTTAGTCAGGTTAATGCATACATCCCATTGTCTATCCATGGCTAAAGAGAACTAGCTGGATAGTGATATTTGTTCAGGTTTGCAGTTAAATTGACATGTTGATTAAATTAATGTCAGAGTATATATGTACACACAAGTATAAATGTATGCTCATACGTGTACTCGTACGCATGTTCTCTAATCTGGTATTTGAGCAAACATTCCTTATCAAAATTTGTTCTCCAGTGTCACAAGAAAATGTAATGCAGCAGGGGGAAACCCAGCTTTAACTTTTAGTTTTTGCCCATGTTACTTCTTGATAGAGTCCTAGCTATTCTCTCAGCTTCCATTTGAAGGGTGGGGGTGGGGTGGGCTGCATGGTACCGCGTATCTGCCCACAATGGATTTCATGGCTTGTTGGCACCTTTGCTTCAGGTCTGCCTTATTCCCTGGACAGAGTTCACTGGAATTGAATGATACTTAGAAAACGACAAATGGCCTATCCCCTCACCATCAACAAAAGGCAAAAGAAATGCTTTTCAGGTAGCTATGGGGCCTGTCACTACAAATGAACAAAATAGGTTTCTTTTGGCTTTTCTCAATCAAGAAATGTGGGTTTTACTTTGGTGCCCCATTTGTTAACTGCTTTTTCTATTAAAAAAAAAAAATAAGCTAAATGGAATTCACCCACTTAGATTTTCTTATGAATGAAAATATAACCATGTCTTATTTCCATTGCTGGAACCCTCAATTAAAAATTTCAACAAAGGGGGCCAGGCGCGGTGGCTCACGCCTGTAATCCTAGCACTCTGGGAGGCCGAGGCGGGCGGAT
>RJWJ010019785.1:0-29846 GCA_004363605.1 Indri indri | reverse complement strand
GGGCAAAAGGAGGACAGGCCTGGTACTCAGGTTGGGTAGAAGTACAATAAGGACAAGGACAACAAGATGCCATATATATCACAGCATGCTATTGAAGCTCACAGTTTTGGGGCATCTGTTGAGTGAATCAAAGCCTGGTATCGGTGATGGGCTGGCAGGTGTAGGCTGGTGGATTTCTGGGGAGTCTGTAGTGGGTGGAAGTAGTTTCCTCTAGAGGATCAGTGGGTTTAAGTCGGGAGAGATGCATCCAGGTTGGAATTCTCAGAAGTTTAGCTGTAGTGGGAATAGTGATAATTATTTGAAAAGGACCGTTTCACAAAGGTTGGAGGGAACCAGTTTGTCCTGGGAGATCCTTAAGTAAAACTCAGTCGCCAGGCTAGAAATGTTGAGGTCCCTTTAAATTAAGGGGTCGAGGAAGGTGGGTATCCGTATATTTTCAAAAAAGTTGTGGAGCGAGTCTGACTGTTGGCAAGTAAGTGTCAAGTGGGGGTGGGGAAATAGAGGTGAAAAACAAGGAGAATAAAACGTCCATATATAAGTTCAAAAGGGTTAGGAAATAAAGGCGCCCTAGGGGAGATGTGGAGTCTGAAAAAAGCATAGGGCAGGAGGTTTAAAGGTGGGCCTGAAGGCTGGCTTGTCGACAAATAGAGCAGTCCTTAGTACATCTCAACTTTAGTAACAGTTTACAAACTAGTTTTATTTATGAAAGGTTATCCAAGTCACGTGAACTAAAAGGCATTTGAGTTTTTCTTATTTTCCTGATAAAATATTTGATTTAAGGGCTACTTTTTTTTTGTTTGTTTGTTTTTGTTTTGAGACAGAGTCTCACTCTCTTGCCTGGGCTAGAGTGCTGTGGCATCAGCCTAGCTCACAGCAACTTCAAACTTCTGAGCTCAAATGATCCTCCTGCCTCGGCCTCCCAGAGTGCTAGGATTACAGGCGTGAGCCACCATGCCCAGCCCAAGTGCTTACTTTTTTCAGCCAATTAATTAGAGCTCTTTTACATATTTTGGTAGTGAAATATCACATACACATGACATATATAGACACACAAATATACAGACAGAAGCAGATACTTTTAGGTGAAATAAGGTGGAAAATTTATATTTTGAAAGTATAGAGCTAGGACTTTAGGCCTAAATATTGTACCAGCATTTGTTTATACCAAGAGAAAATAGGTTGTATGTAAAGTTTCAGTTAAGCCTTTCCCAAGAGCCTAAGGAAGCCTGCGGTGTTAAAAGGAGTTGGGTGTCTAACTTAACCATAAGATCTTTTTTTAGTGCGGGGTAGAGCAATTGGGAAGCACGAAAAGGAATGAGCAAAGATCTGATTTCCCAGTGAGCAGAGGAGCTGTGGAGTACCCAGGGGTTTTGTATTTTACCTTTTATACTGATTACGGAGACAGAAGCGGGAAGTAGATGTCTTGAAAATTCAGGGAGAGCAGTATAAGCGGTTCTGGCGTCAATCGGAAAATCGACCTGCTTACTGTGACAGAGAGTTACCCAAGGCCTGGCCATCTCGATGCTGTGAAATCGAGCTGGTTTCGATGCCGGGGTCTGTCAGTCAGACTGAAGTAGTCCCAGAGATCCGTGGGTATTGAGGAGGCCTGCTCAGGAGGCCATCTGGTTCTGGAAGGCAAGTGCAGTCCCCTGTCTCAAGGAGAGGCCAATCTCAATTTCAGTGTCTCTCCCTTTTGCAGTGAAGGCACGGTCCCAGTGGAGGCCTGCTGGGGCATGTCTTACTCCAGTGACCCAGTTGGTGTAGTTCAAGCAGGGTTCAGTTCCTGGAGAAAAGCGTGGACCTGGTGTCTTCTTGCCTGGTCCTTCAGGGTAACCCTGCCTCTGAAAAGCTCCTCCTATAGTGGTAGCCACCATTTGGAAAACTTCCCTCTGCTCTTGGGTCCTCTGGCTGTCCCGTTCCCTCCTTTTCTCTCTCCTCTCCTCATCCTGGATATTGAAGGCCGGGTATAAAAGTCCCACTTATGGAGTCTGAGGCCCCTTTTCAGGCTTTTGGAGTTTATGCTGAACATCAGGGGAAGATAAAGTGTATTGTTGAAATGATTTGTCTCTCTCTTATGTCAGCATCTAAGTGAGTAAAGAGGAAAATGGCTTCAGACGGTCATGAAAAAAAGGGGGCTGGATTTTCATCCTGGCTTTGAGTAATCTTTTTAACTTTATTATAATCAACAAGCTTAGCAGTGGCCCTTTTTATCCCTTCTACAAGACAGGAAAGCATGTGGTCTCACTGCCCTCTATGAGGCGATCCCTGTTGGAAATCCCAATTCAGGTCCTGTTCTGGGACCATCATAAGTATTGGGTTGTCTTCAATTGAGATCATCTGTATATTCCCTAGCCTGAGACCAAATGCAGCCCCTCTCCTCAGAAGTAGTACAAGTGGAGCAAATTATATGGATATATCTCTCCATGGCAGGTCATAGGAAAGGGTGAGATATTCTAATTCTTTGGAGAATTGTGAAGGATCAGCTGAGAAGCTGCCCGGTTTGGTTTCTCTTTTTTTCTTTTTTCTTTGTCTTTTTTTTTTTTTTTTTTGAGACAGGGTCTCACTCTGTCACCTGGGCTAGAGTGCCATGGCATCAGCCTAGATCACAGCAACCTCAAACTCCTGGGCTCAAGCAATCCTCCTGCCCCAGCCTCCCGAGTAGCTGGGACTACAGGCAAGTGCCACCACGCCCAGCTAACTTTTTGTATTTTTAGTAGAGACAGGGGTTTCCCTCTTGCTCAGGCTGATCTTGAACTCTGGAGCTCAAGCGATCCTCCCACGTCAGCCTCCCGGAGTGCTAGGATTACAGCCATGAGCCACCGCGCCCAGCTTCCCAGTTTGGTTTCTATTAGAGACAGATCAGACATAGAAAAGGGAACATGAACTCAGATAATGCCTTCTGACCCAGCCATCTCTCGAAGGGGGAGTTGATGTATGGGCAGGGAGGGATTGGGAGAGAGTGCGGCCGGGCAAGAGGGGTGGAGACACAGAAGAGGAAGGAGGAGAAGGAATAGGTGGAAGTGAAAACAGTGGATGTCACCCCTGTCACTCGATTCCATTAGACAGCAGCACCAAAGGAGGAATGTGATTTGGAGGGAGAAAAGGGGAAGCCAAAAGGGAAACATCATCCCAGTCAGAGGAGGATGGGGGAAGAGATGTAAAGGTAAGAAGTAACATGTGGCAGGTGGGGCAAAAATCAGGGTGCCAAGCAAGTTCATAGAAAGCCTGTACATACGGGACTTCAGACCACTTGTCAAGCTGGAGGCAGTAAAGGTCAAGTTGTAGAATGGTGTTATGATTTAGAGATCCATTCTCAGGCCAAATCTCCTGGTCATCTAATTTATATAGTGGCCAGCCTATATTGCAATAGAAGAATAAATGTTTGGGCTGGACATTGATAAATCCCAAAGTTGTTAAAATTTTAAGAAGACATCCTTATGGGGAGTCTTTGGATGGGGCCAACTGAACATTGCCCATGGTGATAACTAGGCGAAAGAAAAAGGGAAGAACTTTAGGGATGGTCATACATTGAAACGCCAAGAGTCTGACAGGGGTTTTCCCCACTAGACAACCTTCAGGGTGCTGAGCAGGTATCAGTCATCCCCAACTCTGAGTCAGCTGAAACCTAGAGATCCAGTAGAAAGCAGGTGTCCCTGAGTTCTGACCCAGACCAAAATGAAACCTAGAAAGCTTCCCCAAAGCCAGGCATCCTTGGGTCTAGGCAAAATCTGGGAGGGGGTGGTTAGGAGGCATCCCTCCAAGGCACCCCTCCAAGAGTGGCAGACTGGCACTGGGGTTTCTGTAACCATGAAGCTGCCACTCTTTCTCAAGTATATGACCATTTCCAAATCTCTAGAGACTTACCAAGTTCCGAACGGTATTGAGGGCACTGAGAAGGGTGTCCTGGGAGTTGCACAGCAGAGGAGGGAGCAGTCTCAAGACAGAGGCAGAAAAGTGAGTTCCCCATATGGAGATAGAGAAGTGACTCCTTGTACGGGCCACCAAATGTTAGGGTGCGAACTTGCAGCGTGGGATGAGAAAGAATTTTCAACACAAAGATTAGGACAAGTTTAAAGAAAAAGTTTATTTTACTTTCTAAGAGGAAAGGGCATGGCATAAAAGCAAAAGAAAGAAGAAGTGCCAGCCCCACGGGTGAAAGTTTTTGGCTTTTTATTAGGGGTTATAAAGGGTAAACAAGCTGAAAGCAGAAGGCAGCCATGAAGTGGCTGCACTTGTTTTTCCTTTTTTTTCCCCTCTTCTCTGTGAGGCTGGCTTATCAGTCTCCTTGGAATGTGTTCTGGCAGGAACTGAAGGAGGGTCACCCTCCTTCTATCTACTCAGTTCTTTTCCAGTGTTGTAAAAACAAACTCTTAAAGACCACAAGTTAAGCCACAGTGGTTAATCTTAAAGACAATGAGTTGAGCCACAGGTAGTTGATCAAAGAAAGGGCAGTTGTGTGCTGTGATCTTTCTCTTTTTTTTCTATTAGTTTATTTTTCTCTATTAGGAAGTTTATTAGTAATGCCATCCTTTCACTCCTGCCTCAGCCTCCCAAGTAGCTGGGACTATAGGCGCACATCATCACACCCAGCTAATTTTTCTATTTTTTGTAGAGATAGGGCCTCACTATGTTGTTCAGGCTGGTCTTGAACTTCTGGCCTCAAGTGATACTCCCACTTCAGCCAAAGTGCTAGGATTACAGGTGTGAGCCACCATGCCCAGCTTACTTTCAACACTTCAGACATCAAACGTGTTGATTTTCCACCCCAAGTAATTCTCCACTTCTCTACACACACCAACCAGGGGTCCTACAATTAACTCAATCCTGACACTAACTACCTGGAGTTAGCACAGGCTCCACAGGTTAAGGGCTCAGCCACACAAGACTGCCCCTCACTTCAGATGCCAATCGCAAGTAGTGGTTCCCAGGTTTCCCATATTGCTGTCAAACTTGGCTACAAGTTAGAGGTTCCCACAACCTTCATGTTCAATAATTTGAGGCTCACAGAACTCAGGGAAACACTTTACTTACTATTACTGGTTTAGCATAAAGGATATGACTCAGAGGCCAGATGCGGTGGCTCGCCTGTAACCCTAGCACTCTGGGAGGCCAAGGCAGGAGGATTATTTGAGCCCAGGAGTTTGAGGTTGCTGTGAACCAGGCTGATGCCATGGCACTCTAGCCTGGGCAACAGAGTGAGACTCTGTCTCAAAAAAAAAAAAAAAAAAAAAGGATATGACTCAGAAATAGCCAAATGGAAGAGAAACATAGGGCAAGGTACTGGGGAGTGTGCATGGAGCTGCCATGCCCTCTCAAGAAGTGCCCTCCCAGCATCTCAATGTGTTCACCAACCCAGAAGCTCCCTGAAATCCACAGTTTACGGCTTTTGTGGAGGTTCCATTATGTAGGCATGACTGATTAAATCATTGGCCATTGGCGATTGAACCCAATCTCCTGCTCCTCTCCCATACCCAGAGGTGGGGTTTGGGGAGCTGAAATTTTCAACCCTCCAATCACATGGTCCCATAGTCCTCTGGCAACAAGCCCCCATCCTCTAGGAGTCCCCTCATTACCACAAACTCAGGTATGGTTGATAGGGGTTATTATGAATAACAAAAGACTCCCCTGACCCCTGTCACTCGGGAATTTTAAAGGGTATTAGGAACCAGGAGCAGAGACCAAATATATATTTCTTATTATGTCACACTCCCCTATTTTCTCTGGGGTGGCTACAGAACAGGATGTGTGAGAGGATGTGAGGGAGGAAGTGGGGGTACAGGAGCTGGCAAGAAGAAGACAGTAGCAACTGGAAGGGTCTAGCCATCATTTATCCAGAGGTTACAGACTGACAACCCCAAGTGGAATCCAGCCCAGAGATGTGTTTTTCATGGATTTACACAGTATTTTAGATTTTTTAAGCCTAATATTCAAAAACATATATTATATAAAATTTCAAATTCTCCCACATGCTTGACAAATCAGAAGCTATGGTGATAGCGTGCTCACATTCCCACATGACAGCAATTGGCTGGAACTCCGAAGGCACTGCGCTGTCAGACAGCATGTATGACCTTTGTTTTGCTACAGTCTCCACCACTCCCTATTGCCCTTCACTGCTGAGGCTCACCATCATTTGTCATTCAACACTGAGCTGGAGCTGTTTTTCTTACTCCCAGCCTCATAGTTTATCTTACATGCTTGGCCTCCTCAGACACCTAAGTTTTTGACTTCTTAGCTAGTCTGAGCCCTTCATTTAACAGAACAAACAAGCTCCAGGAAGGGACATGACCTGGTGACAATCGCTCATGAATCAGTGGAAAAACCAGGACCAGATCCCAGTGCCCTTATCTTCTGAGGACATCCATGACCTGAATCTTTAATGCATGTCCTTGCAGCAGTGCCTGGAAAATCTTTTTCTCTGAGGCCCTTAAAGGGAAACTGACGTCTCAGAAGCCATGAGGACTCCCTCCCATTAGGCCAACCAGTGGCCTTGGGACTCCAGATCAAAGAGGAGAAGAAGGGCTTGCCTGCTTGTGTGTGTGTGGCAGAGGTGGGTTGCGATCATGGGATCTGGACATGAAGGCCCAAGTGGCAGGAAGTGCCTGAAATCAGAGCTAATTTGGCAGCACAGAATACAGGGTGCCTGGAAGGGGAACAGACGTGTTGTGGGAACAGGGCAGCCTGGGAGGGGAACAAAGGTTAATGCTGGGGGTGACCAGATCCTTCCGCCAGAGCTGACCACTTCTGCCTTTGGAAAGCGTTTCACAACGCCCCGCGTGTGTGCTGTATGAGTGAATGTGCGAATGTGAAGCGAACGGTGATGTAAGAGGCGGGAGCCCAGCCAGGATGGCTAAGAGGGTGTGGGCTCGCACACTCACTCGCACCAGCACCCAGAGAGGGGGTGCAGGGTGAACAGTTGCCCAGCGCGTCACTTACACCCAGCGAGTACCTGAAGGCTGCGTCCTCATGGCAGGTGAGTAGTGGCCTCCCAGGACACAGCCTGATTGGGGCGGGGGACAGAAGAGGGGACTAGGTTGGAAGAGACTTGAGAAGGCAAGAGAAAAGACTGCGCTTGCAGGGGTCATTTCTATAGTTCATTACTAGAGAAGTTTCTCTGAACATGTAGAGCACCGGAAACCACGAGGGGAAGGTGCAGCGTTCTCCCCTGAGTGTGAAGCCGGCTCTTGGTGTTGCTTCGCTGCTGCCGCCACTTGCCACTGATGATTGTTCTTCTCTCCTTTTTGGGAGAGTAAGAGGGAGAGGACGCAGTCTGAGTGGTTTCCTTTTAAAAAAAAAAAAAAAAAGAACGCAAGAGAAGTGCTGCCTCCCCCAGCCCCGACCACCGCTGGAGTCCTGGTCTAGCCCACAATTCCAGACACCGGACCCACTGGGGCTGGGTCCTTCACAGCCCTAAGGCCTTGCTTTTCCTTGTCTGATCTCCATGGATTGGAGCCGCTGGAGCGTCCTCAGCTGCTGGGGAGGCAGGGACAGGCCAGGGGCAAACACATGGACTCAGCTTGTCTGTCTCAGAGTCCAGCATCTCTCTCGCATCCTCTGTGGCAGAAGATCTGGATTTGGGGATCTCTGTGCTCACATGAGAGGAAAGTAATTCTGAAGCGTCCACATCCCACACATGTATCTTCTGGAATGTTCTGTGGAGGGGTGGAGGTGATGGACCCAAGATGGGGACCAGACCTTAATTTTTCCACTCTGCAAGGAGGAGGTGGGAGAGGGAGCAGGTGGCTTTAACCCTGGGCCACCAGAAAGAGAAAGGACACTCACCCTGCCTCATGGGGCCCTTCACAGGTAACAGGGACCCCCAAAGGCTGAGCAGGCCCAGTTATGGCTCCCTCTCCAGCCCATCTAGCCCAGGGCCACAGCAAGCACCTCCCAGAGAGACCTACCTGAGTGAGAAGATCCGCATCCCGGACACGAAATCGGTGGGAACGCTGGGAACTCCTGGGGGGCTTTTGGGATTGACAGAATCCAATGGGATCTTACAGGCTGGGGGAGGGGGGTCTTCTTGTGACTGTGGCAAGTCCCTTCCAGCTCTGAGCAGCAGTGACAGACAGTGGCAATCGTCTCTATCCCCAGCACCCAGCACTTAGCTAGGGTGCTCAGTATTTGTCTGAAAATTATCAAATTGCTTTCTGAACAAGTCTCAGCTTTCCTGTGAAGGAAAAGGAGCCTGGGGTGAACTGGGGTTGGAGGCTGGAGGATGCGTTTTAGTATTTAAGGAGAAGACCAGGACGGGGCAGAGGGGGACATGGTGGAGGCTGCAGGCTGGTGGCTGGGATGCTGTCACCTGCATTTCCAGACTCTTTAGCAGATTCCTAAGTTGACAGGCCAAGCCCTGGAATGGGCTGCGGGGATCAGAGCCTCACTGGACCCCAGGGAGGAGGACCTGTGGTCTGAGAAGGGGCTGGGGAGGGAGGAGCTGGACCAGGGAGCCTTAGCTCCCTGAAATCCCCTTCTTGGGCCTCTGAGGACCTGCTGAATCAGAGCCTGCGAGAGGCAGGCCAGCCACTGAGAATGTGCAGGCTCCAGAAAGCAGATCCTCTGTGACTCAGCAAATCCTGCTGGTTCCTCCACCCACACTCCCTTCCCCAAAGGGCAGCTCCAGGCATGGGGACCAGAGGGCAAGCTGGCCAGCCAGGGCTCAGGGGCCTGTGGGGCTTAGCTGGGGGCTGGCCAAGGCCAGCTGCTATCATCCCCACACCCAGAACCCCATCAGCCTGCTCCCACCCCTAGGGCACGTTCAGCCTGCGGAAGCTGTGGGCCTTCACGGGGCCTGGCTTCCTCATGAGCATCGCTTTCCTGGACCCGGGAAACATCGAGTCGGATCTCCAGGCTGGAGCTGTGGCTGGATTCAAAGTGACTGAGTCAGGGCTGGGGGAAGTTGGGGGTGTCCGGTGGGGAGGGAGGTGACCAGGCTAAGTGGGCGGAGGTCCCCGCTTGCCATGTTTTCGCAGGGTGGCCTGCATGAATGGTGTTCCTGGGAGCATGTGTCAAATTCAAATGTGCCAGGAAAGCGTCCCCAGTGCAGCCCTGCCAGAATGTGGGGTGTATGGGGGAGGGGGTGGTATTTTCGCTATATCTCTCCCACACTCTCCCCAAGGAGTGTTCTTGGTTAGAGGGTACCACCAACCCCGGGGCTTTCTGAGACTGGCCCCTCCGGCTAAAGGCCTCTCCCTGCCTTCTCACAGCTGCTTTGGGTGCTGCTCTGGGCCACCGTGTTGGGCCTGCTCTGCCAGCGACTGGCTGCCCGCCTAGGCGTCGTGACAGGCAAGGATTTGGGCGAGATCTGCCATCTCTACTACCCGAAGGTGAGCCTGGGGGCCTGGACAGAAAGCACACACTGGTCCCAAACCCCAAACAGCTATTGACAGCTTTCATGATCAAATAAACACATCATCTCACCGGGGCATCCCAAGTCCATTCGCTAGATGAGAAGACTGAGGCCAAACTGACAGCACACAATCTGAGAGGCACATCAGAGATGCGTCGCTCATTTTCCAGAAGGGGAAATTGAAATCTGAGAAAGTGACCAAGCCAAAAAATAGGGAAGTATCAACTCAGGGACGGTCACTGGCTTGGGTGGACCCTTGGGACTTGGCGGTTCTGAGTGTCTGCTAAGGAAAACAGAAATTATACCACTAAACATTTCAAAGGTATTTAATGCAGGGATTTAAGGGTTTGGAAGGGCTGGAGGAATAAGGGAAGAGGGTGTTATCCCAAAATCAGAAAGCTGCTACAACCCTGGCACCAGCCCAAGAGCCATCATGGTGCTGAGCTTCCGGAAGCATTGCTGACACTGATGAAATAGTCACTCGCTAGTGCTGCTGGAGCCCTGGTTGCCTCCCGTCCTTACTGGTGCCACTGCCAGAAACACCACCGGAAACATGGGGAAAATGGTTTCTCTTTCCCTTTCAATCTCCTAAAAGCATTTCCTACACAACCCAACTGGAAGCCAGCCATCAACGCTGTCTTGCAAATGCAGTTTGCAGGCTTCTAGCCCAACAGCACAGTGCGGAGCATGGGAAGGTGAGTGTTGGGCCGAGACAACAGACAAATAACTGGCCCACACTTAACGAAGGCTTGTCTCCTCCCCGTAGGTGCCCCGCACCCTCCTCTGGCTGACCATTGAGCTAGCCATTGTGGGCTCGGACATGCAGGAGGTCATCGGCACAGCTATCGCGTTCAATCTGCTCTCAGCCGGACGGTACCGCCCCAGTGTGTCCCAGCTCGTCAGGCCAGGGCTGGGACCAGCTGCTACTTCTTCCCTAAGACTTGTGCCTCCCTGAGTCCATTTAATCCTGCTGTCTCCTCTGACACAGGGCTGTTGCCCTATTTCCCAGAAATGGAAAATGACTTGTCTAAAGTCACACAGATGTGAGTTCTGCAGACTTCAGAACTGCAGCCCCAAGCTCCCTGCCATGCCTAGTCTCCCATCTAGCTTTGCCCTTTCTAGAGTGTTCTGTGCTATTTTTCCATCTCCAGCACACTCTCACTCCCCTCGCCCTAGCTGTCTGAGGGCTCTTGGGTTCCTGCTCCCAGGAGGCCAGATTCCACAGTCTCCAGCCCTGAGCGAGACCCCCGGGCCAGTCCGGGCTGACCCGGGCCACTCTGGTTTCAGAATCCCACTCTGGGGCGGCGTACTCATCACCATAGTGGACACCTTCTTCTTCCTCTTCCTTGATAACTACGGTAGGTGTGTTCGCCTTCACAGGGGAACGCTGGTGGTGAGGATGCCATGCTGGGGGAGGGGCTCTGACATTGCCTGGCAGCGCATGGGAGCTCCCTCACCCTGGCTGGGTGGCCAGAGACTTAGACTTGGATTTCTTTTGTAACATGGGGAAAATAATAGCACAGACATCGTAGGTTGTTGTGAAGATTCACTGAGGTAATAGATCTTAAGCACTTGGCACAGTGCCTGGAAGTGCTCGGAACATCAGGCATTAACAATTGTTTATGTTACAGATTTTTTTGGTTTGTCTGTTTGTTCTGCCCCTTTGCCCTACCCCTAGGTTTGCGGAAGCTGGAAGCCTTTTTCGGATTCCTTATTACCATTATGGCCTTGACCTTCGGCTATGAGGTGGGAAGCCAGAGCTGCAACTCCCTGTCCCCCCAAGGTCATTCCTCTCCCTTCCCCTTACCCAGGGCGGAGTGGAGGGCGAGGATCAGTAACAGTGGTAGCGGCTGTGACGGGCGGGGCGCGTCCTGACCAGACTCTTCCCTACAGTATGTGGTGGCACGTCCCGCGCAGGGGGCGCTTCTTCGGGGCCTGTTTCTGCCTTCGTGCCCCGGCTGCGGCCAGCCCGAGCTGCTGCAGGCTGTGGGCATCGTGGGCGCCATCATCATGCCCCACAACATCAACCTGCACTCGGCCCTGGTCAAGGTGAGCACACGGGGTGGGGGAGGGGACCGCCTCTGCCCTAGAGCTGCCTAGGCCCCGCCTCCATGCCTGGAGCTCCGCCCCTCTGGCACCTTCCTTCAGGAGAATCATTCTCTCTTTTTCAAATTTTCTTAATAATATTTTTTATTAGAAGTGTGGTGTGGTGGCTCACACCTGTTAGCACTTTGGGAGACCGAGGCAAGAGGATCACCTGAGACCAGGAGTTAGAGACCAGCCTGAGCAATATATTGAGACCCTGTCTCTACAAAAATAAAAAAATTAGCCAGGATGGTTGCACACCCCTGTAGTCCCAGCTTCTCGGAGGCTGAAGCAGGGGGATCACCGAAGCCCAGGAGTTCATCACTGCAGTGAGCTATGATCGCACCACTGCACTTCAGCCAGGGTGACAGAGTGAGACCCTGTCTCTATTTAAAAATAATAATAAAATATTTTTTATTAGAGATGGGATCTCACTATATTGCCCAGGCTGGCCTCAAACTCCTGGGCTCAAGCAATCCTCCCACCTCAGCCTCCCAACTAGCTAGGACTACAGACTCAAGCCACTATGCTGGGCAACATTCCTTTACTAACTGAATAAATAGCTGGACGCAGTGGTGTGGGTGTGTACTCCCAGCTACTCAGGAGGCTGAGGCAGAGGATCGCTTGAGCCCAGGAGTTGGAGGCTGCAGTGAGCTATGATCAGGACTCTGTGGCAAGAGCAAAGATGTTCAAAAAAAAAAGAGCAGAGATATAGGATATGGTCAACTGACCAGGGCCTGTCCCACACTGCCACATAGGGTACTTTAGAAGGTACTGGGGTGCGGGCGGACCACAGGCAGAAGTGTGAGAGTCGGGGAAATTGTGGTGGCCCTAAGGGACTTTGGACCTTCCGCCTTTGATCTTCATAGTCTCGAGAGATAGACCGGACTCGCCAAGTGGATATCCGAGAAGCCAACATGTACTTCCTGATTGAGGCCACCATTGCTCTGTCTGTCTCCTTCATCATCAACCTCTTTGTCATGGCTGTCTTTGGACAGGCCTTCTACCAGCAAACCAACCAGGCTGCGGTGAGACACACTCCCCCACCCCGTGCACCTGTGGCCGTGCCCTACACACATGCCCTGCAAGCCTTGCCGAGGACCCAGGCAATGCAGGCTCTGCCCTGGACTCCAGCCAGTGGAGTCCTGTCTCCTGATAATCTTCACTGTTGATAGATAAACCGTAGTTCGTTCAGCAAATAATGAATTAGTGAATGTCTGTTATATACCAGGCAGTGTCCTTAGACTCTGAGGATACAACAGTCAATGATACAAAGACCCTGCCTGCTTGTAGCTTAAACAGGGAGGAGGCTGAGCACACAGGAAACAGGGTGACAAATACCCACAGGAGGTAGAGAGTGTGAATGATGACACCATGAAAGAAATAAAGGGGGCGATGCAGCATAATTGGGGCTATGGGGATGGGGAGTTACATTAACCCATATGGTCAGGACAAGCTTCTTGATAGAGGAGACATTTGTGCTAACACTGAAAAAGGAGCCGGTCGGCTCCTCTCTGGCTCTCTGGGATTTGGGACCTGTGTCTCTCTTTCCGAGTGGGTCTCTGTCATGCAGTTGTAACAACTGCTAGCCAGTGTTGGGCACTTACTGAATGCTGAACACTGCGTGTGGGTCCCCTCTGGGGACCTGGCCACTGCCACTGCCTTGCTATGTGACCTTGGGAGGTCATGCCCCTCCCTGGGTCTCACTCTGTTCCTTGGCACAAGGAAAAGAGGTCTAAATAGGGGATCGCAAACCCTTCAAGACCAGACGGGCCGCACAGCTGTCAGGAAGGGGTGTGGGGGCATGCCGGCCAATCGTCTCTCTGCGGTAATGCCAGCTCTTACAAATCCAAGAGAAGCTAGAGACCGGGTTCTCATGGGAAGTCTTCTCAATTTTAAATGTCGGCAACAAATTCACATTAAAGAGAAAAAAAAAACCCAAGCTTGTTAGGCAAACAAAATATGTCCAGCCGGATTCGGCCCGCGGGCCACCAATTTCTGACTCTGGTCAAGGCCGGCAGTCTGGTTTTCCAAGACTGAATGTGCGCTTCGCATCTTCCTCCTACTGTCCCGGTGCCCGCAGTTCAACGTCTGTGCCAACAGCCGCCTCCACGACTACGCCAAGATCTTCCCCATGAACAACCAGACGGTGGCCGTGGACATTTACCAAGGAGTAAGCGCGGAGCACGCGTGGGCGGGGGAGCGCGGGACCCGTCGGGGCTCCTCGCCTCGCCCACCTCAGGGGCGGAGCCTGCGCGAGGAGGGGCGGGACCATTGGTCTGACCACGCCCCATCCCTCCAGGGCGTGATCCTGGGCTGCCTCTTCGGCCCCGCCGCCCTCTACATCTGGGCCATAGGTCTCCTGGCGGCCGGGCAGAGCTCCACCATGACAGGCACCTACGCGGGACAGTTCGTGATGGAGGTGGGGCAGGCCTGAGGTCCAAGGACAACAGGCGCACTGCTAGGGGCTGGGACACCCGGCCTTGTTGATCCTTAAAGCGGCCCAGAGGGCGCCACAATTAAGCCTCACTTTACAAATGAGAAAACTGAGATTCAGAGAGATGAGGCGACTTGTGGAAGGGGCAGACCCAGGACTAACAGGAGCCTTTTCCCAAAAACTGTTTAGTCTTCAGCAACCAGCTATGGGAGAACACCCCCCGCCCCCATTTCTCTCCACCCATCCCTTCTCTGCCACTTAGGGACAGAATAATGGAAAAACAGAGCATTCCCCCCTCCCCCATGAGGTGGGCCGAGGGAGGGAGAGCCCTCGTCTGGAATCCCTAGTCCTGCCCCCCCCCCCACCAAGGTGCTCACCCCCTACCCCTCAGGGCTTTCTGAGGCTGAGGTGGTCACGCTTTGCCCGAGTCCTTCTCACCCGCTCCTGTGCCATCCTGCCCACCGTGTTGGTGGCTGTCTTCCGGGACCTGAAGGACCTGTCAGGCCTCAACGACCTGCTCAACGTGCTGCAGAGCCTGCTGGTAAGATGGGCAGTCTTTACCACCCCTGCCAGCTGCAGAGTTAAACAGGAACCACAGCAATCCTCCCACTGAATCTGCCCCCACCTGCCAGGCCCTATCCTAGACATACTTTGCCTACAAGGCTCACATGATTCCCACAGCCACCCTAGCGGGTAGGGATCACCATTTTATGCCCATTTTATAGGTGGGAAAACTGATGCACGAGGTTAAGTGACTAGTGGCAGAGCTGGGATTCAAAATCAGGCAGCCCCAAAACACCTTCTCCTGCTTTGGAGCCCCACGACCTTGGAAAGCATAGAGAGAGGGAAAGAGGCTCAAGTGGTTAGGGGACTTGCCCGAGGGCACACAGCCAGGCAGAGGATGACAAGCTGCACCCGTTCCTCCCCTGCTGTATTCTGAGGGGAGGGTCCCTCAGCCTCAGCCTCAACCTCAGCCTCCGCCTCCCGCTGCTCTCCCCAGCTCCCATTCGCTGTGCTGCCCATCCTCACGTTCACCAGCTTGCCTGCCCTCATGCAGGAGTTTGCCAATGGCCTGTAAGTACTCCCCATCCCAAGCACTGCACGTGCATGACCACGTTTGATCTTCATAACCACCCAGAGGTAGGAGGTACTATTATCCCTATTACCCAGATGAAGCAACTGAGGCTCAGAGAGGTTAATACACTTACCCAGAGTCACACAGCTAGAAAGTGGCGGAGCCAGGACTGGAATTCAGGGGTGAGGGCTATTTCTAGAGCCTGAGCTCCTCACTGTCACCCCAAATTCTGCTCTAGCCAAATCTTGCCCCTGTGCATCTTGGAGAGCCTAGGAGGCAGGAGGTGAGCTGGGGGCGGGGGGGTCTATCTGCTCCAGGCCCCACAGCCCAGAGAAGCTGAGAGCAGGCTCTGTGTATCCGCCCCCACCATCAGCTGTGGGCACTAGGAGAAGAGGAGGAGGAGGAGAGAAGGGAGAAGTAAGAGGAGGAGAAGATGCAGGTGGTCCAGCTGTGTCCGGCCAGTCCTGAGCCTCTCTTGTGTCCTCCAGGCTGAGCAAGGCCATCACCTCCTCCATCATGGCACTGGTCTGCGCCATCAACCTCTACTTCGTGATCAGCTTCCTGCCCAGCCTCCCCCACCCTGCCTACTTTGGCCTTGTAGCCCTGCTGGCTGCAGCCTACCTCGGCCTCACTACCTACCTGGTACTGTGGGGCCAGGGGTTTCCCTTGGGGATGGGGAAGGCAAAGCAAGGAGGCAACAGATGGGGAAGGCATGGGGGGACTTCCCCAGAGGTCTTGGCCTCACCCCCACTCTTGGCCTCCTCTCCCCCAGATCTGGACCTGTTGTATTGCCCATGGAGCCACCTTTCTGGCCCACAGCTCCCACCAACACTTCCTGTATGGACTCCCTGAAGAGGAGGAGAGGGAGACCTCTGGATGAGCCCCCACCCAGGGCCTGGCTGGAAGGTGGAACGAGTGGGGCACACTGGCCTGGTGGACACGACAGGGCTTGAAGGCAGCAACACGGAGTGGGAGAGTTTTGGAGGCAGGCCCACGTGGGGTCCTTGGGTACCTCCTGTTTCCTAGCTTAGACAAGAGATTAACCTCTGGGTCTCAGTGTCCTCATCTGTAAAATGGGGACAACACCAACCTTGCAATGGATGCTAAGCACTTTAACACAGTGCCTGGCACTTGGGACTAAAAAAAAATCATTCAAAAAATATTTATTGAGCACCTATAGGAGTGACCTGACAAGACCGATGGTGGGGGTAGGGTGAGGCCGGACGAAGGCTCCAAACTGGCACTTAAAATAGTCTAATAAATGCTAAATAAATACTAGTTCACTTCTCTTCTGGAACCTGCGGCCTCAAGGTTACATGTGGCCCTCCAGATCGCCAAGGGCAGCCCCGCCACTGAAGCCAAACTTCACAGAACAAATCCCTTTAAAAGGATTTGTTTTGTAAAATTTGGATTCAGTCAAAAGGCTGCACTCAAGGATCCAGAAGGCTACATGTGGCCCCAAGTCTCCAGGTTCCCCATCCGAAAGTCTGGTTTGCTTCTATTCCCCCTGTTCCGCCTACAACCCATTTTCCAGCCGTTAAAACGGAGGCGCGGTTCCCTCTTCTTCAGGGACCAGGTCATAGGAATCCAAGAGTCCGTGCCTCCGAGGCCCAATTCATTTGCCATCTCCCCAGGGGACTGGGCGGCCGGGACTCCCACGCCACGCAGTTAACACTCCCTCTCAGCTGAGTCCCGGCTCCCCCTAGGGGCAGGGACGGTCCGGAGCGCCGGCACTCCCGCCTTGGCCTCGCCCCTCCCAGCCAAGTGTATCAACTGGGAAAGGCAGGCTCTCTAGTCTCAAACCCAGGCCCCCCACCCCGGAATCCTCCTGGGTGAGGAGGTGGGGAGGAACTGTGTGGGCGGGGAACCCCCTCTGCCGCAGGGAGCGGCCGGACACTCCTTCGCCCTGTTCAGGGGCTGCACTTTATAGACGTTCCCTAGGCTGTTTCTAGGCTCCCCCAAGTCCCTCCTCCAGTTCCTCGGACCCCAGCCCGGGAGCTGCGGACAGACGCAACGAGAAGGGGCAGCCTAGGCCTTTCCCTAGAGTTAAGCCAGGAGCGAGTGCTCTACCTGGGAATACCTCCAATTTCCCCGGGACCCAGCAGGGCAAGCGACGCGCTGGTTGGGGCGATTGTTTATGAGAAGAATTTCCTCTTTCTTAAAAGGGCAACGATGCGAGTGGGGCCCGCAAAAAGAGAAGGAATGGGACAGGTCTGGAGCAACCGGGGCAACTGCCACAGAAGGCACCTGGGCAGGAGGGCTGCCCACTCTCCTCCGGGCTTAGCAGTGGAGAAGATGGAGCCCATGAGAGCCAAAGGAGCGGACGGATGGGGGGCGGGTAGTGAAGAAAGGCATCTCACAGATCCTCCAGCTCCCAAAAGTGGCCCCAGCTGTGCCCCCTGCACACCCCTCTGGCCAATTCCCTTGGCATTAATTGGGTCCCGTCCTGTGCCAGGCCCAGTGCTACAGGTGGGGGAGGGAGGCAAAGTCCTGAATTAAAGAAGATGTCAACTGTCAAGGAGCAGAGGGGGGACACAGCTAAGTTACTGAGTTGCAGGATGTGGCAAAGGGCACTGCCAGTGAGGCCTGGGCCAGAGAAGGTGACAACTCCTGCATGGAATTGTGAAAGCTGAGTGGGAGTGGGGGATAGTCCAGGCGAAGCGAATGTGCCAGGAGTGGGGGGCTTGTGTGTGCATAAGCACATAAGCTCAGAGACATGAAACCTTTGGGGGAGTTCTTGGATTTTGTGGGGCAGGACTGGGGGGATCCCAGAGGAATGGGCAGGCTGGTCCTGTGAAGTTGGGAACAAAGAAGACACCCGAGAGCCACCTAAGGGGCTACCCTGGGCCTGGGCGAGGGCTTAGTGATGAGATCAGGCCAAGGTCAGGCGTTTTAGGACAGGTAGGCCCCTGCTTAGAGCTGCCTCCACCCCCATAAGTAGTTCCGGTCCTCTCGGGCCCCACAGGCTCAGCTCGAACTTGACCCAGGATGGGATGCTCCACCTCAGCCCCTGGGCAGGAGTGCCTGCAGAGGGCAACCCCCTGGGTTGGGCTTTCCCGGCCCCATTTGGCAGATGGGGAAGCTGGGGTGCTGCATGGAAAAGACACGTATTTGTTCACAGCTGCCAGACAGGACTCTGCTGAGTCCCGTCTCTCCCCCATCCCATTTCCCAGCCACCATGACTTCTTCCTGAGGGTGCAAACCAATGGAACAGATAAAAATAAATTGTGTGGGTAAAGCGACCCACGGCCTCTGGGGCAGAAGGGGATAGCAGCGAATGTGGACAAACCCCCATCTCCAGGGAGGAAACCCAAAGAACTCCCGCCTCCCAATCCTACCGGCCTCCCTGTGGCTTCGGGAGAGAACTTAAGGGCTCCAGGCAGAAGGTGCGCCCAGTTCAGCTGCCTCGGAGCCTGAAACGGGGGAAGTTTTCCCGGGGAAGAGACCTGCACCGGCAAAGGCTAGGGGGGCAGTAGGGATGGGGGGGATCCCCGAGGAATCCTGAGAGCTCACGGTGGCCCGTCTGGGAATGGGGCGATGGGGGACAGCAGCCCGGCCCTACACAGCACCCTGTCCCCGAGTTAGCTCCTCTGTCTGTCAGGGAGACAAGCAGGCCAGGTTCCAGCCCCTTCCCAGAGGAAGAAACGGAGGGAAAGGAAGGCGAGCCGCCCTACCCAGGCCGGGGGCGAGGCCAGTGCTCCATTCAGTCCCTCGCCACACATTTCCTTTTGGGGTCAGTGCGGCCCAAGCATCCGGCGATAAAGCCGAGGTCCCACCCCGAGGCCGTACTGAAGTGGGCACACTCCGCCTCTGCCCTCGGTAGAGGGTTGGGCACGTCGCTTCACTTGTGGAGCGGTTTCTTATCTGTAGAATGGGATGAGAAGGGGGTCGTTCGGCGCAGTAAATGAGATTGGGCTTGCAGCCAGGGCGGGACCCAGACCGGAGCGCGGGCGGTGCGCTGGCGATTAAGACGACGAAGTGCAGTCAGGGCAGCCCTGAGGGCGCTGTGGGGTCCAGCCTGGGGCGATCAGTCCCCGATGGCAACCCACCAGCCCGCCGCCGCTCCCAGTTTCTGGGCACGAAGCCGCGCGCTCCCAGACAGGCGCAGCTCCCCTCCCCTCCCGCCCGGGCGCCGGGCCTCCTCCCTGCCCGGCTCCCCAGGCGGGGCCCGGCGGACGTGCGCAGCGCTAGCACTCGGCGGCCGGACGGGACAGGACGCGCCCGCCCCGCCCAGCCTGGGAGGCCCGCGGAGGGGGAGGAAGTGCCGAGGCGTGTTTGTGTAGGCTTGGCGTTATTATTAATTTTTAAACTGTGAGCACAAAATAGTAATGACGAATGGAAGGAAAACAGCAACCCGCAGACCCCCCGGCGCGCAAGACGCAGGGGCTTCCCTCGTTAAGAATTACGCGGACCCCGCGCCGGCTGGAGCGTGTCTCCACAGTCCCGGGTGGAGGGGTGTTTAAAGTCCTCTAAACGGTTGATGTCTGAGGCCCCCCCGGTCGGGCTTTGGGCCCACCGTGTGCGGGCACCGTGCTGGGCACTCGGGAACACAGCCAAGTCCTAGTAACCCCCACCCTCAGAAGCCACAGAGTGGCCGGCGTGCGGGGGTAGAGGAGGGGTTCTGGGAAGGTCTCCGGAGAAGGTGGCATTTCTTTGATGCCGGTGGGATTTGGTTCCGCGAAGGTAACAGCGCCTTCCAGGCAGAGGGAACAGCGCTTACGAAAGCCCTGAGTCGGGAGGTGCACGGCCGCTCTCGGCGGGAACGCTAGGTGGCGGGCGCGCTGGGCGGACGTGCGGTGGGGCAGCTGGGAGAGGTCGGCAGGGGGTGCCCGGAGCAGAGAGTTGGAATTTTCACGCCTTACGGACCCCAGGCATCTCGCTCGGAGACTGCGGTGGTGGGGACGTCACAATCAAGAACATACTTCAGGCCCGGGCTGCGGCTCATGCCTATAATCCTAGCACTCTATGAGGCCTAGGCGGGAGGATCACTTGAGCTCAGGAGTTCGAGACCAGCCTGAGCGAGAGCGTTAGCTAGGCAATGTGATGTGCGCCTGTAGTCCCAGCTACTGGGGAGGCTGAGGCAGGAGGATCGCTTGAGCCCAGGAGTTTGAGGTTGCTGTGAGCTAGGCAGACGCCAGGGCATTTTAGCCCAAGTGACAGAGCGACTCTGTCTCAAAAAAAAAAAAAAAACACACTTCTGTGGATTTGCACAGCTGTCTGGAGCTAGCAAAGAGCCTTCGTTCGCTCACGATGTCCCTGCGAGGTGGCCCCTGCGACCAACACACGGGACAGAACACCCATTTTACAGATGAGGTAGCGTTAGCTCCGTTTCCCCCGTGAGGAAAGCGAGAAGCCGTTAGTCCCGAGTCCTCGGAATGCGCAGAGGTGGAGCCATGCCACTCTTGGGCGCCACCCTTGGGCGCTCCCCCGCGTGGGCGCTCTGGGCGGGAGGGCGGACCTTGGCCCCAGGAGTTCCGCGGCCTGGAACTGCAGGCCGAGTGTACGGCCTGCCACGCAGCCGCAGAGGCTCTGCCCCGCCGGCGGGCGGCAGGAAGGGAGGCGACGCCCCCTGGAGCGCGGCAGGAACCCTGCCCCGCCCGCCTCCCAGTCCTCCTAGCCGCGCCGGCCCCAGAAGTGATGAAAGCCGCGGCCGAGTCCAGGTCACGCCGAAGCCGTTGCCCTTTTAAGGGGGAGCCTTGAAACGGCGCCTGGGTTCCATGTTTGCATCCGCCTCGCGGGGAGGAAACTCCATGTTGTAACAAAGTTTCCTCCGCGCCCCCTCCCTCCCCCTCCCCCAAGAACCTGGCTCCCCTCCCCTCCGAAGCTTGCGGGGATCCCTCCCTCCCACCCCTCCCCTCCCCCCCGCGCCCCGAGTCCGGCCTGAGCCGGGGGGGAGGCCGGGCTCCCGGGCCAGAGTCCGGCCGGAGCGGAGCGCGCCCGGCCCCATGGACAGCTCGGCCGTCATTACTCAGATCACCAAGGAGGAGGCTCGGGGCCCGCTGCGGGGCAAAGGTACAGGGGCTGCGGCAGCCCGGGCGCCGTGGGAGGAGTGTGGGAGGGGGCCAGGATCTTTCCCAGGGCAGCCGCTTCTGCCGCCCTGGGCGCCCGCCACGCCGGGCCCGAAGCTCCCAGCCCGAGAGGGAATGGGGAGAGAGTTTGAACTCGAAGGAGGCTCAGAGACACGGGGCGAGGCCTGGCGCCTTTTGGGCGCTCCAGTCTGCTCTAGGCTGGGAAACTGAGGTAAGGATAGAGAGAGGGGACCCCTTCAGGGGCTCCGGGGCTGACAGTGAGCGGTACTTGGGCGTCTCCCCCTCCCCCCTGATTGGCGCCAATGGGGCCAGGAGTTGGGGGGTGGCGAGGACGGCGCCTTGAGGCCACCCGCTGAGACTCCGCCCCCACCTATGGACTGCGGTCGAGTAGGGTCTTGGGAGGGGGCGCCGAGGTGACAGCGGGCTGGGGAGGCTTGGAGGGATCTCCCGCCAACACACAGCCACGTTCCCACAAACTTCCGCGTCAGGCGTGGAGGCACGGAGCCCCTCAGAGGCACAGAGAGAAGGGCCAGCACTTCCAAGAGTCGCCTGCGCGCCCGCGGGAAGAGCCGTGCGCCCGACTGGGCACGCGGCGCCCCTGCTGCAGGCCGGTGGGTGCCGGGCTTGTGTACACACGCACAGACCCGCGAAGCCGCGCGACCTGCCAAGGCTGCGCCTGAGGGGCCTGGCCGGGCCACGGTGAGGGTCTGCTCCTCCCCTTCCCTGTGTGGACCTCAGGGCCTCCAAGTTCCCCCCAGGCCTTGCTCCGGGGCAACCCAAAGAGGGCAGAGGTGGGAAGGCAAATGGGGGGTGGGGACGTAGGAGTGAGGGCTGACAGATGGCCGCTGGACACTAGCCCCAGGCCAGCGACTGCACCCCCTGCCTCTGGGCTGGCCTCAGTGAGGACTTTGGACCCACGGGGGTGGGTCCAAAGCATGGCTGGAGGGCAGGAACAGTGACCGGCCCCCAGGCCCTGGCTCTCCTGACAGGGGCTGCACAGGTAAGGTGAGGACAGGAGGTGCCCCAGTGGGGCTGACCCATCGGCAGTCATGGGGCAGTGAGAAATAGAGTAGTTGCACCCCCAGCACCCACTTGTCCAGGCAACCCACTGCCTAACATGGGTGCTTTTATATCCACACTGGGCTTACTTGGGAGGGGGTACTGCAGGGAAACTGAAGCAAAGACCTTTGGGGCTGCTGGCAGGGGCATTTCAGGGAAAGCCAGGTGCCACTTCAGTGTGTGTCCCGTGATGAAGGGGGCATGGCCAGAGCCTCCAGCTCAGGGTTTGCACCTGGGCACATAGGCACGTCTCTGTAGGCCAGTGTGCACACCGCCCCCAACTTGGGCCTCCCTGCTTCAGGTGACCACAAGTCAGCAGCTGCCCAGAAGCCCCGAAGTCGGGGCATCCTCCACTCACTCTTCTGCTGCGTCTGCCGTGATGATGGGGAGGCCCTGCCCACCCACAGTGGGGCACCCCTACTCGTGGAGGAGAATGGTGCCATCCCCAAGGTATGTGGTGGCCAAGTGGGGACTGTAGGGGCACCTGGGCTTAGCCTGGAGGGGGATTAGGGGAAGGAGCTCCTGACCAAGCTTTTCATGACCTGCCTGCAGACCCTGGAAGATATACAGGAGGGTGGTAACCTCCCCTGCCAAGCCCTAACCACTGGCTCTGTCTGCCCCAAGACTGCCACCTAGCTAAGGGAATTCTCAATTTCCCCCTCATAGGTGGAAGCTTTTCTCTACTTTGGTTTTCTAGGTGGGGAAGTGAGGCCCACAGAGCCAGGTGGCCTGCCCCAGGCCCCAGGGTGGGCAGGGGCAAAGCTGGGAAAAGGGTGGTGTCTCCCCATAGTCCCAGTGATTCCTCAGGTAAGGGGCTGGGGGAGGGACGGCTGGGCAGGAGGCATGACTGGGCTCTGTCCTTCCCTGCAGCAGAGCCCGGTCCAGTACCTGCTCCCCGAGGCCAAGGCCCAGGACTCAGACAAGATCTGCGTGGTCATCGACCTGGATGAGACCCTGGTGCACAGCTCCTTTAAGGTGGGCCCTGCCCAGCAGCCTTCCGCCTGGGTCTAAGAGGGGCCTGCATAGGCCTGCGAGGGAGGTCTCTGCTGGGTCCTGTCCCCAGGGGCTCCCCGCTCCAGCTCCAGTGGCTCTTTTACCCCCACAGCCAGTGAACAACGCCGACTTCATCATCCCTGTGGAGATTGATGGGGTGGTCCACCAGGTGAGGAGCAGGAGGAGGTGGTGGCGGGCTTGGCATCTGCCTTCCAGACTCTGGGTTCTTCCCACCAATGCGGAGAGCCCCAGATGGGAATTTGATTGACATGGGATGTTAGAGGCCTGGAGAGGGTGTGAGACTTACCCAGGGTCACACAGAACCTCAGGGACTTGGCACAACTCCAGGCCCACAGAGAGCAGGTCCCCCCTCTGGGCCCCTCCTCTGGGCCCCCTTGCCATGCCCCCTTGCCCCACCCTGCCCGGGACCCAGTTCAAGTAATTCAGGATAGGTTGTGTGCTGTCCAGCCTGTTCTCCATTACTTGGCTCGGGGACCGGTGCCCTGCAGCCTTGGGGTGAGGGGGCTGCCCCCAGGATCCTGCACTTGGCTGAGGCTGAGTGGGGAAGGGACTGGGAATTGGTGACTCCCCACGAGGTGGGATCTGAAGCCAGTGGAGTCGGAAGTTCCTTTTGATCCTCTCCTGGGAGGGTGGGTGGCTTCCCCAGCAGCGGTTGGGGCAGCAGGCCAAGCCGAGCCTGCAGGCCCAGCCCCTCTCCTGTGCTCCTCTGCCCTCTCCATCCATGCCCTCCCAGCCCTCAGCCACCCCAGCCCACCCCACCCCACCGGGCCTGTGGACCAGCAGTCCCCTCACTGGCCCGCCCCCCAGGTCTACGTGTTGAAGCGGCCTCACGTGGATGAGTTCCTGCAGCGGATGGGCGAGCTCTTTGAGTGTGTGCTCTTCACTGCCAGCCTGGCCAAGGTGAGCCCCCCAGGGAGCCTGGGGCGACCCTGCCTTCCCATCGCCTCCAACGTGCAGCCGGATGGACCTCTGGGCCACCCTTGGCCCCAGGATGACCCACCTCCCACCCCCAGTATGCAGACCCAGTAGCTGACCTGCTGGATAAGTGGGGGGCCTTCCGGGCCCGGCTGTTTCGAGAGTCCTGCGTCTTCCACCGGGGGAACTACGTGAAGGACCTGAGCCGACTGGGCCGTGACTTGCGGCGGGTTCTCATCCTGGACAACTCGCCCGCCTCCTATGTCTTCCATCCAGACAATGCCGTGAGTGCAGGCTGGGCTGGGGCGGGGCTGAGACCCAGGAACGGGGTTAGTCTGTTCAGGCCACCTTGGCCTCCCTAGTGCCAAGTTGGATGGTGTCTGGGGGGTGGTTCCCTCCCAGTCCCTTTCTCTTAGTTCAGTTACCTGTGCCCACCACCCACTTATCCCCCCCGCCCTGTCACTGCAGCCACTCAGCCCATTCCACTTGTGCACAGAACGCCTGCCATGGCCTTGGGGCCCTGCTGGGCAGTGGAGCAGTTTCAACTTCACAGACTGCTTGTTGTGACCTACTGACAACCCCTGGAATTAATTTAGTGGGTCCTGATTGGGATTTTAACCAAATGAAATAGAATATAAAATAGAATAAGGTTAATACAGTAAGGTTAAGAATTGTTTCATGAAACTTTGCTTTGTTATGTATACAGATGTGTTTTACTGGGGCTTGTTGTCAAAAAAGTTTGAACACTGGGGTTCAAAGGGGTTTTTAGAAGCTACATGACCTAAGTAGTGGGTGCTGGGGCTGGCCTGGGGCCGCCTGCCCCTCTCACCTCTCTACACCCATCTCCCTAGGTACCAGTGGCCTCATGGTTTGACAACATGAGCGACACAGAACTCCACGACCTCCTCCCCTTCTTCGAGCAACTCAGCCGCGTGGACGACGTGTACTCGGTGCTCAGGCAGCCTCGTCCCGGGAGCTAGTGAGGGCGATGGGGCCAGGACCTGCCCCTGACTGACGCCCACACCTCCTCCCACACAGACTCTGCACAGGCGCGTTCTTCATTAAGAAAACCCACGGGCCACTGCCACGCTCAGTGCCACGGGGAAGCAGGCGTCTCCGCCAGCAGCCTCACCGGGCTGCGTAGGGGCCAACAGGCTGCACCGAGGATGATGAGCCCCTGGGCCCCTGTGTCAGTGCCTTTGAACCTTCTCCCCGCTTCTCAGGGAGTTTGGGAGGCCCTGCCTGCCACTCCCCCTTTCTGTCTCCTCTCTCTGTGCTGCCATGTTTCTTTGCTGCCAAATTGGGCCCCTTGGCCCCTTCCGGTTCTGCTTTGGAGCCGGGCGCAGGGTTTCTCCTGCCCCCTACCTTGGACCTCCAGCCTGGGAACGGTGGACACCAAGTGCCTTGCATAGAGCCCCCTCTTCCCCGCCCAGCTTTCCCAGGGGCACATCTGGGTCAGCTCTAGGCTGGTGGGGGAGAAACAGTCCCCTCCCCCACCTCCTCCCTTGGGACTTGGGAGCCCCCACCAATGTCTGCCTCTGCCTTTGGAGGGGATAGAGGTCTGTTACCACTGGTGAAGGGAGCTGGGGTCTGCCCCTCAGGCCCCACAGTCCAGCTTTTCCAGGGCTGAGGGCTGCCCCCCCATCAGCCAAGCCCTAGCCCCTTACTTCTGCCTTAACCACCCCAAGGCCCTGGGGCTTGGCTCCCCCAGCTCTGAGTGTGGGGGCATAGGCAGGACCCCTTGTGGTGCCATATAAATATGTATATGTGTATATAGATTTTTAGGGGAAGGGTCAGGGAAGATACCCCTCCCTTGCCCCTTTCCTGGGCCCAGAAATTGAGGGGAGGGAGGGAAAGGATTTTTACATTTTTTTAAAGTGCTGTTTTCTGAATGGAACAAGCTGGGCCAAGGGGCCCCAGGCCCTGTCCTGTCCTTCACACCCTCTTTGCTCTGTTCATTCAAAAAGCATTTATTGAGCACCTTCTGTGCCCAGCACTATGCTAGGCCCACCAGCTATTTGTGTGTGAGGGTCTCTACACCACCTAAGTGGTGCCTTCCCACCCACCCAACTTCACTGGTGCCTTTGGGGGATCTGCAGGAGGTGGGATCTTCCTGTGGGGTTTGGGGGGTCTCCAGGAAGCCTGGCCAAGCTGTCCCCCTCCCCCTGTGCCAACTCACCCCCTGTAGCCCCCTGCCTTGCCCCCTGCTGGCTGGGGGCAGCTCCCAGGACATCCTGTCTTCAACTCTGAAACCCTCATACATGCGAGTCTGGAGGTCAAGGCCTTGGGCTCTCCCCAGGATCTAACGGTTAAGGGGACCCACATATCAGTGCCAAGGGGGATGTCAAGTGAAGATGTAGCCCTCCCTGCCCCAGTTTTGGGCCAGGGAGGGATATGGTTAGCCTAAATTGGGTGACCTTCCCATCTAAGTGCCTTCTCCGAGAGCCCCTCAGTGTGATGAGAACTAAAGAGAAAGCCAGACCCCCATCCTGCTTGTGTGGTTATTAGGGTGGGGAGGGGGTTGAAGTGGGGTGGGTGGTTGTGTCTGACGCCTGTGACTGCAGTGTGACTCCACCTCTGCAAGCGGTTCGGAGGGAGGGGCTGCCCCAGGGCCCTGGGGAAATGTGAGTGAGGCGGGGTTCAGGCATAGCTCTGAATTGGATCAGAGTGTGCTTCCAGGCTGTACTCTACCTCTCTTAGCCTCAGTGAAGTGATCTGCAAAATGGAGATATGCCCTCTTTGCAGAGCTGATTGAATGCCTGGACACAGACCACTCGGTATTAGCTGAAAAGCAAAACTAAAATGCCTTGGTAGGGACGGCCCCTGGAATGCGTGGGGGTGGGGCCTGTGCCCCGGAGCAGGGGACAGGGGCGGGGCTGGTGAGGCCCCGAGGGTAGAGGCTAGAGAAGGGGCGCGCGCGAGGCACTGGGAAGCCAAGTTCCGCGGACAAAAAGGACTTGTCGCCGTCACCGGACTGACGCGGGCCAGCCTGCGAGGTCGGCGGCCAGCCCTGGCAGCGCACGAGCACAGCCTCGGGCACCAGAGGCTCCGTCGCGCAGACTGGGTGGGGCCGGGGCCGGGCTGGGTCCACCGCGGCCTCTGAGCCCCCATTGGCCGCGCCCCGGCCCGAGCCTCCGCCCCACTTCCTGCCCCCGCCCCTGCGGCCCTGGCAGCACTTCCTTTGCGAAACTGGGCAGCCCCAGGCCCTGGCAGGAAGTGCCCTCGCGCCCCTCCCAGGCCCGTCCTCGCCTGCTGCTCACGCTGGCCACTAGAGGCCTCCCGGTCCTCGCGGACGCAAGGGCTCCCCAGGGCCCGGCCCTCCCCCACCCCCTGGGCACACGCCCTGCCCCTCCCTCGTCCCGGAATTGGAACTTCGGGGGTCGCCTCATTCACCCTTCTCCGGGATGGGGAGCCCAGAGAGTCCATTTGAGAGGCACATCCCCCTCTGTGGGGAGAAGAGGGATGTGCCTCCCAAATGTTGGTCCCGGTCCACCTCCCCAATCCCTCCCACTCATTTTACCTCGTGAATCCGGCTCCAAGCCTGCCTCCCGGTGCCCCAGATGCTGCTCAGCCCCCAAGTCCGGCTGTGTGAAACAGGCCCTTATCCCCTCGCCCTCCCCTCGCCACTACTGTTCCCGGGTAGAAAAGAGGCAGGAAGCACCCACCTGGAGAAGGCTGCGGCAGCATCCTCACCTCAGCCACAAGAGCCCTTGGCTGGATATATACCCAGCCCTCCCTGGCCTCTGCCCTTGTCCTCCCGTCCTGCTCTATTTCCTGCTCTCCATGCAAACTGCACCCCCTCCACCCCATGCCCCAGATTTGCATCCCAGAGGCCAGACTCCGCTGGAGGAGGAGCCACCAGAGCTCCCAACTTTGAATGAGACCACAGTAAGGCTTCCCCCACCACCACCACCTACACACCCTCCACCCACATAGAGTTCAACCCAACCACATGTATCAGGTGCTTACTGTGTGCCAGGCACGGTGCCAGGACCAGGCCATGCCTCTGCTCTCACAGAACTCACAGCCTTGTGTGGAAAGAGAAACGGATGCTCTAAACACAGCAATGTGCAAATGCAGTGGGGAGAGCGCATGGCAGGCAGGAGAGGGCCGGGGATATGTAGCCCCACCTGGGCAGCCCTGGGGGTGTTGGAGAACACTCCGTGCAGGAGTGAGGCTCAGAGGAGTTGGGAAAGGAGGAGTCAGGTGAAAGTGGCCTGAGCAAGGAGGGTGCACCAGGAGAGGAAGTGAGCAAAGAAAGCCTCAGTGGCCAACCACAGCAGGGAGTGTGGGAAGTGACCAAAATTTCGGAATGGCACACAAGGGGGGTGAATAGGAAATGAGGCGGTGGAATGCAGGAGGGGGCAGGGAATGCAGACAAAGGGAGCGGCCTTTTTCTTGCAGGCAGTGGGCACCCAGGAGGGACTCTGAGGGACGCTGAGCAGGAGAGGGGTGTGGCAGCTGCACGTTGCAAGCTACATCAGGGGTACAAACACGGGATTCTATTAGGAGAACACAGCCGTGGTCCCAAAGATGGAGAATGAAGGCCTAAACTGAGGCAGAGGCAGAGCGAAGAGAGAAGGAAGGGGGGATGAATGAGAGGTAGGAGATAAACTTGGCCGGAGGAGATTGGCTGGTTGGCTCTGGGGGCAGGAGGGAAGGAGAGGGAGGAAGGTGACCTAACTTCTGGCTTTGGAGATGTCAGATGTGAAAATGTCTCTAGCCAAGCCTGGTAGTGGGGCAGAGATGCCCTATTTGCTTGTTGTACATGCACACACACACACACACACACACACACACACACACACACCCCTGCAGAGGATGCAGGGAAACAGGCCCTGATAACGCTGTTGGCAGAAGTGTAAACTGCTGTGACCTCATTGGAGAGTGATCTGACAATATCCATCAAAAACATTTTTTAAATGCAGACACCTTTTGATTCAGCATTTCCACTTGTAGGAATTTACCCTGTAGATAAAACATATGTATATGTAACCTTGTATGTTTTAGAGTATGCATTATGTCATTGTAGCAGCAGAACACTTGAAATAACCTAAGTGTCCACCAATAAGGGGCTGGTTAAATATTAATACACCTCGTTATATGTATACCAGAGAATACGCTGTAGTCATGAAAAACAATGAGGTGGAACTGTATAAGCTGATAGAGAATGGTTTCCAAGACATACTGGTAAACAAAACGAAGTAAGATTCATAACAATGGTGATGGTGTATTCCCACTCAGGCGAAATATAAAAATATACATATATACTTTTGTACACTCTGGTAAGATACTTGTGGCCAATCCTGAGGAGTGGGGCTGGAGGACTGAGATTCATCTAAGATATAAGGGACACATTTTATTATATATCTGTTTGTATTTTGAATTATTTTACTAAGTACATTTATTAATTTTTTTAAATAAAAATAAGTTTGAAATTAAAAACCATGCACTCAGCTTCCTAAATATTACGTCGAAAGTAGAGATCACAAATTCTATTTCTTTTCTTCAAACATTCCTTGCATGCCCACTATGCACCAGGTTCTTAGGTGCAGCAGCGAGCAAAACATGGGGGGGAAAACATACATTAAAAAAGTAATTACAAGGCCGGGTGCGGTGGCTCACGCCTGTAATCCTAGCACTCTGGGAGGCCAAGGCGGGAGGATTGCTTGAGCTCAGGAGTTCCAGACCAGCCTTAGCAAGAGTGAGACCCCGTCTCTACTAAAAATAGAAAATTGACCAAACAACTAAAAATAGAAAAAATTAGCTGGGCATGGTGGCACACGCCTGTAGTCCCAGCTACTTGGGAGGCTGAGGCAGGAGGATCGCTTGAGCCCAGGAGTTTGAGGTTGCTGTGAGCTAGGCTGACGCCATGGCACTCTA